>WJEZ01001942.1:0-15137 GCA_009869925.1 Thalassaphorura encarpata
ACCTTAGGTGGCACACGTGTCGCGGTAGCGATTTGCGGCATGCTCATTGCAGTTTGCCTAGTCTGATGAACAATATAATATTTCAGTAACTAAATAATTTAATAAATCTGGTAACTGTAAGTTTTCAAATTTTACCAACTAATTAATTATGCTCAAGTGAATACGATTCAGGCGAAATGTCTTAGCATAGTTCGTGGATCTAGGAAAGCTGACGACCCGAAAGGTTTATCTCCGGCTGCGGAGATAGTACATAAAGCAATTTCACTTTTCACAAGTTTACTTTTGGACAAAAATTCAAGTTCAAGCAAGGACAAATGTTTGCCTCATGAATTCTGAACAAAACTTTTCAAAAGCACAACCCCGAGAAGCAAGAGAGAGATAATGCAAAAAATTTCCCAACACCGTCAAATTGCTACTAGAAATTCATTCTGTCGCAAAAAAGTTCCAGAATTGTAAAGTCATGAATCGATTTTATTTTGCAAGGAATCATTGGTAAAAATTATGTCAAGGTTCCAAGAATCCCGGACAAAAGACTCGAAAAACTTGACGAAAGGAAGGTAAGGAACTAAAGGAACTCGATGGATGTCTAGTTGCATACGCATATGACTCAAGTCTCAAATTCTAGCAATTTTCAATTCCCCAGAAGCAAGAAACAAAAGTTGGAATTGCAAAGAATTTGTCAAATCGTTTCAAAAATTTCAAATATAAAGCCATAATCAACATAATCAACGGTGTGAAATAAATTATATGGTATTTTATAAATTTATACTATGAATGTTATTGCGGCTCCTTATGCCTTTGCCATATTTTTCAACCTCCTAAAGTAAATGGAAACAAGTTTTAATAGAAAATATCCCATCTGAGATAATTCCTATCGAGTACCGTGGGATCGGCTTAACTGTTTTATATCAATTTTTAAGCTTAATTATACACGGCTATCACATTTTATTTTGCATTTATTCATTAAATATTTTGACAAGTAAATCAATAAAAATATTTTTCTGTTGGAAGCTTGCAGAATTTATGAATGACATTGATTTTAGTTTCTACAAGAGTAGAAACAAGACCTTGAATCATCATTAGAAGAGTCAAGGTCACTTGAATACTGGCCGCACTATCCTTGGCTGGTGGACACGAGACTGGGTCTTCTGTTGTTGGAGCTGCTGTTGTTGTCGTTGTTGTTGTTGTTGTTGTTACTGGAGGCGCTGATCTTTCATCTTTACATTTATCCTCATTTTGTAAACACCATTCTGGTTGAATACGATCAGCTGCAATTCCACGTTCTACGTAGCGTTGTCTATTTTGAAGGATTCGAGTCACAGCTTCAGCAGGTCCAGTCGTTTGTGGATCTGACCATAGCCGCTCAGCTAATGCAGAACCTCTTGGCCAAAATCTAGCTTCGATGGATCTTTCATCAGCCTATGAATTAGAATTGAAATAATAATTAAGAAAATCTTTAGAATTATGAAAAAAACTTACTGATTCCGTCCAAAGTGGAGCGACACCACCCAAAATGAGACCATTAGCCAAGGCTGCATCCGCTGTAGCTTTATCAGTAGATTCCAAAATATTTTTGTAGGGACTGTTTTGATAAACATTTTGCCAAGTCTTGTACGGTGAACACCAATTATGCCCATTAACTCCAATCCAATTGTGAAAACCGCAATCCAAATACCAGGCATTAACATTGGAGAATATAACACGGTAATTGTTTCGAATCAAGTATGGAATAATTGGGTCATCGCCTGCGAAGAAATAAAAATTCATGCATATTGTAGGATTTAATTTTTGATTTTTAGATTCAGTATCCCACCATCTGTCCAAATTTGAATAGCATATTTCTCTTTTTCCAAATATTTCAGTAACGTATTCCTGAGAAGTCAACTCAGAAGTCCAAAGAATGGCTAAGCGGTCTGGGTTAGGGATTGGGTTCTCGGCATCGATCGTTGCATTTGTCCATTCTTCATAAGCTATCAGAACAAGTAATGCGAATAAAACAAGATTTTACCTTGACCTTGACCTTGGCTGACTGACCTCTTTTCTGGAAATAGTCCCAAAGCTCCATGAATCCATCTCTTGTCCTTGGCCAACCATTTACCGCCATGAAATCTGTAATGACTGGAGTTGTATTGTAGCATCTGAGGTCAACTTCATCACCACCCATATGGAAAACATCATTGTCAAAAATGTTCATCATACTTTCGTAAATTTGACCTATGACAACAAAAATTGTAGAATTTGCAACAGCGCACGCTTAAATATGTCTGATTTCTTACTTAAAACTTCAAACATTTTATCATTGGCGATATTAAGTTGCCCACAAGGTGGTTCCACGCAAAAATCATACCAAGGGTCTCGATTTACACAAACTGCCAAGGATTCTACACTCTCTTCCTGATTCTCGGCTCCCCAAACCCAACCATTTCCAGTATGGGCTGGAGCATCAAATTCAGCAATGATTTTTACCCCTCGTTTCTTTGCATACAGGACGAGATCCTTCATTTCATTCACAGTGTAGATTTTATTAGGTGTATAGGCTCCGAAATGACTCATATTTGGATTGTTCGTCACTTCCATAGGAAAAGAATGTGTGTCCGTAATATGCCAATGGAAAATGTTGAGTTTATTAAAGGAAAGTCCATTAATGAGACGACGAATGGCAGCGACAGATGCATAATTTCTTGAAGTGTCCAACATGAGTCCTCTGTACTTGTAAACCGGTGCATCTTCAACAGTCACGTTAGCTACAATCTGAATTACAAAAATTATTAGTCATTTTACACACCCCAATAATTTTCAAGCACTTTATTTTTACCAATGACACTAGACACTAGGAATGCATACTTGAGATTTTATTATTCTACAAATTCAGCAGCTGTAGCGTTAATCATAAATTTCACTGCGTTAAATTAACTAATAAAAAATAGATGAACAATGTTATCCTTATGTTACAAAGCAAAAATTAATCAGGATTATTTGCACCACATAATTATCTATGGCCGGCTGAGTGAAATTTGTGTTTTAGTGAAGTTATTTCAAGGACCGGCTGCTTATGTCTAATCTCAACAAGTATGATTTTCAAGTGTCGTAAAAAAACTAAATCCCATGTACTTGACTTAACTTACCGCAAAAATATGTGTTGTTCCCTCCGGTTGTTCATATGCAACGAGTTGACTCAAAGTCTCAAGCCCATGTCTAGCTCCATAATATGTTGGGGCAGAAATTGTAACTGTGATTTCAGACTGAAATTGACACACAGCAATGAATTCAAAAATTTGAATAAAATGTTAATTAATACTTTGACTTACTGTTTTGGTTTCAATTTGTAATTTATATGATTCATCTGTCTTGAGTCCTAATTCCAAACTTGGTTCCGTTACATTGAGTGTGATTCGAACCAAAAGTGGATTTTTAATCCCAGGGTTTGGTCCAGGTGCTGGGAGTGGTGATGGGATCATCTGTACAAAAAATTAAAAATTAATTAGAGATATTTTCAAAAAAACCTGGGGCAAGTTGAACCATAATTTTTATACCTGACTCAAATACTGTTTAAACAAAAGCCCTGCATCAACAAGCCATTGTCTCAACGTAGCATCACCTACTGTATGTGTAACAATGACTTCTTGAATTCTAAAATTACTAAAACCAGGACTTAAGCTAATAGTCCCAGTTGGAATTGGCCAAAGNTTAAACAAAAGCCCTGCATCAACAAGCCATTGTCTCAACGTAGCATCACCTACTGTATGTGTAACAATGACTTCTTGAATTCTAAAATTACTAAAACCAGGACTTAAGCTAATAGTCCCAGTTGGAATTGGCCAAAGCGACCCTGCAGCCCCACAGTTGAGTCTACATTTGTTAAAATTTGTTTCATCCGCAGTTCCTGCTCCGAAAACTTTGACACATTTATTTTGAATGCATTTGAATGCATAAGGATCTCGACTTATGATTTGGGCATTGGTTGAAAAAATGCAGAATATGGCCACCGAGATAATTGCACGAATGGATTGCATTTCAAAAAACACAACTGAACTACAAAATTTTCCACCGGCACCTGAGAATAAACTGATGGACGAACTAAAATTAACCTGGGTATTTCTATATGGTAGGATTAATTTAGTTTTTGTTCTAGGCTTAGTTTCTAGTCCTCATAGCTAAAGTTTCATCTGCGGTTCCTGCTCCGAAGACTTTGACACATTTATTTTGAATGCATTTGAATGCATAAGGATCTCGACTTATGATTTGGGCATTGGTTGAAAAAATACAAAATATAGCCACTGGGATAATTACACGGACAAACTGCATTTTAAATATACACAATTGCACCGCAAAATTTTCCACCGGCACCTGAGAATAAACTGATGGACGAACTAAA
Source organism: Thalassaphorura encarpata (assembly GCA_009869925.1). NCBI lineage: Eukaryota > Metazoa > Arthropoda > Collembola > Poduromorpha > Onychiuridae > Thalassaphorura > Thalassaphorura encarpata. The sequence continues at coordinate 4,376 of WJEZ01001942.1, forward strand.
ATTAATCTGGGTATTTCTATAAGGTAGGATTAATTTAGTTTTTGTTCTAGGCTTAGTCTCTAGTCCTCATAGCTAAAACGCACAGAATTACTGATTATTTGCACAGTTTTTTTTATTAGTTACGAGGTTCAGTTTATATGTAGGAAATTATGATTGACCAGGCCTAGCCTGGCATTAGTTGGTAAAGTTTATGACGACCTAATTTCATGGAATGACAGATGGTAAGGAAAAGTATTTTTATGCAAAAAATTTTCCACCGGCACCTGAGAATAAACTGATGGACGAACTAAAATTAACCTGGGTATTTCTATATGGTAGGATTAATTTAGTTTTTGTTCTAGGCTTAGTTTCTTGTCCTCATAGCTAAAACGCACAGAATTACTGATTATTTGCACACTTTTTTTATTAGTTACGAGGTTCAGTTTATATGTAGGAATTTATGATAGACCAAGCCTAGCCTGGCATTAGTTGGTAAAGTTTATGACGACCTAATTTCATGGAATGACAGATGGTAAGGAAAAGTATTTTTATGCAATATTGATTTTCCCTTTCAATCAGGCTACTGCGGCTTTCGCTGTTAAGTCTAGTACTAATCATAGTTTTTTTATATAGTGCAGCAGCAGTCCCGACTCTTTGAGATTCACTTCACATATGGTGTATGATCGGATAATGTAATGCAGTAGAGGAATAGAAAAAAAAAGAATTAGAGATTAAATGAAGCAAAATGCAAAAGCTGTAGTTGGAGTGAGAATTTATATTCTGACCAAGGATTTTAGTACTGAGCAAAATTTTTATAGTAAAATTTATTTAGCCCTTTTTTCCTTGTCATAATTAACCTACTAATTACACCAATTTGTATTCAATCAAAATCGCGCAATGCAAAAATTCCTGATTTATGAGTTTGTATTATATATTTCTTATATATATGTACATTGTGTATTACATATAGCAAAATAAATTGACTTACATTGGTCAAATAGCCTTTGAAGACGTCTGTAGCTTCTGTTAGCCATTCCCTCAAAGGTTCTCCAGTATGAGGAGGGGAAATTACAAAGACGAGCTGATTATTGGCAAATGTACTGAATCCAGCGCTAAGGCTAACAGATCCAGTCGGAATAGGCCAAAGGGACCCTGCTGACCCACAATTGAGTCGACATTTATTCAACGTAGTTTCTTCATCAGCTCCAGACGTGAATTTTTTAACGCAGTGATCCGAAACACAAGTGTAGGAATAAGGATAATCGCCTTGTGCATTTATGATGGCGGGGTAACTATTCAATAGGCAAATAGTGATGCTAAGCAGAAAAAATAAATTAATACGTGTAAAACGCATTATGTACGATTTAAATTAAAATTGAAGGGAAAGGAAATGATGACTGAGTGGATTTGGATTAATGTCACATTTGATATATGTTCGTGTTTGTCCAATTAGACTAGACGACTAAGTACTAGTGCATTGTGCTTGACCTTAATCTCGAGCAAATTGCAAACACAATTGCGACAAATTATTGATAGTGTCAATTGTCAATTTTGATGGACTGCATACATATGACTTGACATTATGGCATCTGGTATTTACAGTTCTGCGGAAATTAGATGAATCATTCAATTTGTAATAAACGGTGTACGAAAATAGGTGGTAAGTAGCACTAGCAGTAGCAGTACAAGATTTTATTGGAATAGTAATAATCAATGTCCAAACAACAGATTCAAGAAGAAGTTAATTATTTTAGTGCTGTTTAATTAAAACTGAAACTATTTGCATACAATTTTTGTTCATTTCATTTTACATCAGAAAACTTGCAGGATTAATAATTAATCTTTTTTATTGATTCCTATTTGCATCCAGATGACTATTGCACTGCGTAGTCGTGTTGTTGGAGGTCATGACCTCATAAATTAAAAACAAGTGCAAGGGCAATTATAATCACTTTAAAATTTGCGTATCATTTCTTTCGTCGTGTTCCAAATTTCAACATAGTCAGAAGTAAAATGTAAGTGTAAGGTTATCCCCTTGGCTTTGGCCTAATCGAAAATAAACATTCCATCATGACAGAGACAGACTAATTTAAATATAGTTTCTAGATGCAGATGCATGATCAGGTCACTCAGCAAGGAAGAGGGTAAAGGATAAGGAAGGAATTTTCCAGACTACGTGACAGTTTGATTTGAATTTGACATGAATAATAATTCAGTCTACTCTGAGCTTGGCACAGATCGATACCATTCTAGAATTTTGTTCAAAACTTATTGAGTGAATTTGAAAATGGAAAACGAAAAATCTCAAGGGGAATTAGAATTGGAAAGGCGAGATTCAGAATTTGGATTTTCCCGCGGGAGCCGTAGCCGTAGGCCAAGTTTCTTTGTCGAGGAAGGAGATCAAATCATTCCACTGAAGGTAAACAAAGAGATAATCACGATATTTTTAAATCTCACAACTTTGACGGTCTTTTAGATTATTGGAGCAGATAATGAGGAAATTCTTCCCGAAGACATTGCAGCAGCACCAGACGGTGGTTGGGGTTGGGTCATTGTATTTGCTGCATTTTCAATAAGCTTAATATATGGTGGAGTGATATTTTCATTTGGAGTCATGTTGGACGCGATCGTTGAAAGTTCAACTGAAAGAAATGGGGAAGGAAGTGTGGTCACGGTCACTGTATCACAAATTGCAACGGTAGGGGCATGTCTGATATCATCCAGTTTATTCTTCGGTGAGCTTGCAAATACATTAAGTCTGCGCATGACGCATTGGCACGGTTTTTTGTTTACATTGCATTGTATTTAATACAGGTCCGTTTGCTGCAGCCCTAGTAAATAAATTTGGATTTCGACCTGTGGCCATAACCGGAAGCTTTGTGATGAGTTTAGGTTTTGCAGCCTCCTGGTTTTTTTGTCGTGATGGAATTCCAAATATTCCCGCCCTACTTTTGCTAAATGGTGTGATTGGAGGAATCGGGCTTTCATTGGTTTCCATCCCTTCGATCATCATCATTGGTTTTTGGTTTGAAGAGAAAAGGGCACTAGCTACGGGAATTGCTCTCTGTGGCTCTGGCGTTGGCACATGCGTATTTCCACCAATCATGTCTGCCCTCATTGCGGCATTCGAATGGCAAGGAGCTCTGTTGGCTCAAGCTGTCATGCTTCTGGCCATGTCTCTCTTTGCAATGCTTTATCGCCCTTTGGATTTGACCAAAAATTGTACGTATGTGCATGTATGTAAATATAATGTATTTTACATAATTTATGCTGTTATCTATTAGCTCTGGAGAAAAAGGTGGAAGAACAATTGGGTGCACTACCCCAAGATGCAGGACAACCAGATGAAAATATTCCATTAACTTCCGAAAGACCACGTGGTCGTATAACTCATCAAAGAAGCAACTGTGTAAGACATAGCTGAAGAATCAGAAAATGGTGATGTCCAAAATCTTGATCATGAAAATAAACCTGATGATGGCAAGGAATCTCAAATTTTAAAGCCGGGTAATTCGATTACTCAGATCATGCTGGCCTAGAATTTAAAACATTGAAATTTTCTATATATTCTTGATATGTTTTTTGCCAGAATCTGCGAGACCAAAATTTGTTCGTCTACACAGCTTAGGAAATTTGGGATATCCAGGCGCTGGCGGTGGACCTCGTCGGAAAAGTTCGGTCTCAGCAGTAGGTTCAGGTTTTGCCCATCCACGCAGAATTAGTCTCGCATTACCACCGCCAACGTATGCAGATTCTTTCGACAGCGATGTTGAACAAACGCGTATTTTGCGAGTGGAAAGCAAAGAAACGTTTAATAAACCAATGAATCGTGATGACATATTTTATCGTGGGAGTATTCATCAAATCAAGGAATTTCCTGAAGATCAAATGAACCATGTACAGTATAGCTAGGCAATAATGATTTTAATTTGTTAAATTTATTTCTGCATGTTTTCTAGCTGAATATGGTATTTGCAAATACCCAACTGGGAGACATTGAATCCTCCATTCCAGAAGAAGATCAAAACTTGGAAGAATCCAGCAATGCTAAAAAATTGTCTCTGAAAGAAAAATTGAAGCAAAAGCTGCAAGTTGTATTGAAAATGCTCAACGTTGGACTCATGAAATCTCCTATGTTTATAATGCTCTGCCTCAGTTGTGGATTTGCTTTGGTTGGATTATTCGTCCCATTTGTCTATTTAATAGGTTAAAATATTTTTATTTTAAAATTTTTAATTCAATTCGCTATGCAATATATCGAATCGGTCTATAGGTATAACCCAAGAAAAAGGTTGTACCCTGGATCAAGCCACATCTCTGATATCCATCATAGGAATTGCTGATATTTTTGGGCGAATTATAATTGGAACAGTAGCTACTAAAGTTGGAAATCACGTGGTGGGCATTAGTAATGCAGCACTGACGATTGGTGGAGTTGTCACGTTATTAATTCCATTTTGCGAATCATACACAATTTTTATGGTCTATGCTTGCATATTTGGGTTGGCTAATGGTGAATTAATTATTTTTAACTACTACCACCCTATTTTTATTTTATTTTATATTTTTTAGCATCCATTTCGTCTCTTCGTTCAATCATAATCGTAGAACTTTTGGGATTGGCTAAACTCACGAATGCAACACGTGGTGGGCATTAGTAATGCGGCACTGACGATTGGTGGAGTTGTCACGTTATTAATTCCATTTTGCGAATCATACACAATTTTTATGGTCTATGCTTGCGTATTTGGGTTGGCCAATGGTGAATTAATTATTTTTAACTACTACGACCCTATTTTTATTTTATTTTATATTTTTTAGCATCCATTTCGTCTCTTCGTTCAATCATAATCGTAGAACTTTTGGGATTGGCTAAACTCACGAATGCATTTGGGTTAACTTTATTTTGTGAAGGGATAGCTACTTTATTTGGAAGTCCTCTCATGGGTAAATCAATGAACAAGTTTCTTAAATTTTGTATATAAATATTAAAAATTTTGGACAGGATTTCTTAAGGATACCACTGGGACTTATGACGTAACATTTTATACTGCCGGAGGATTTATGTTAGCCGCTGGGTTAATTTGTTATCCAATTTACAATGTCAAGGATTGGGAAGAAAATGGCAAGAAATCTGAAGACTAAGGATTAAATATGTTCAAGTTTTATTACATTACGTGACTATTTCTATGAATAAACTAAATGTAGAATTGTTCATTGCAAATAAGATAAGGTCAACATAAAATAAACCTACCCAAGTGCCCAACCCATGTTTATTTGCACTGACTAATCGAAGTATCATGCCTTGCCATTATCCACTTGAATTTAATTTTCTGCGTGTCACTCTCATCCCGTCACCAAAGTTGACGTCTGTCTTAACATTTTATTTTCACCACAAGCTAAGCTAAGCCAAGAAAAATAATTCTTAAGCTTAAGCCCATATAAAATAGAAATAAAACCACACAATGTGCAGCAGTGCTAATAAATTCAATTGATTGTGGCAAGGTCGCCCAGTGGTTTGGTTTGCTGAGCTTTCCTGTGCAAGTTCTTTACTGTTGTGGTCAGTTTCAAGACAGAATTTCCGCGTAGGCAAATGTAATGTACTAAAATGTACAGCAAATGCAAAACATTATCTTACATTTGATCTCCCTGTGTTTTATTCTCATGTAATATGTTTTATCCTATTCAGTCGACTGAATGAAAACTCGTTTAAGACCTACACAACACAACTCAAGTTAAAGTTAACAAATTTATGGACTACACATATCTACTGTTTTAAATTCCGTCGCTCGGCTCCTCGTGTCGTGAGTTGAAGATGACCCCGATGACATATTGCTATTGCAATAAATTAGTCGTCGCTGCACAGAAACAAGTCATTTTCAAAGTAAATCCAAATTTAACTATGTAAATTAGTAATATTTTTAATTCACGAGTCACGAACACGAGTACTACGACTAATCAAGGCACGAGCAGAGCAATAGCAACAACAACAGGTGCAAAATTTGTCTTTTCGTCTCGTCCCTACTCAATAAAATAAGGTAGTTTTTACTTCAAGCCAATTACGACAAACAGAGTGAAATAATTAACCAGAAATTCTAAAAATGGAGAAAGGAAAATTAGAAATAGATTCGGATGAAGAACCAATTCCTTCAAAATTTCAACGCCTATGTAGCCGCAGGCCAAGTTTCTTTGTAGAGGAAGGAGATCAAATCATTCCACTAAAGGTAAAAAAAAATAATTCATGTCATAACCAACAAACCAAAATAATTTTGGGGCATGTTGAGAAGAATTTTTGAAACTAGATTGTTGATGCTGACAATGAAGAAATTCGTCCCGAAGACATTGCCACAGCTCCTGATGGAGGTTGGGGTTGGGTCATTGTTTTCGCCGCAATTCGTCACAAGTTTTGTATTTGGTGGAACTGTTTTTTCATTTGGAGTTTTATTGGATGCTATTATTGAAAGTTCAAAGGTCAGGGAGGCTGAAGCTGCTCTGATATCAACTGATCCAGAGGAAAATATGGACTCAGGGGTATCTGTGTCACAAATAGCTTGGATTGGAGCTTGTCAAGTTTCATGCAGTTTATTTTCTGGTAAATACGAGGGTCTCGTATATAAAAATGTTATGTAATGTCTTTCTAGAACTTTTTTTTAATGTATTTACTTCCAGGACCATTTTCTGCGGCCCTTGTGAATAAATTCGGATTCCGGACTGTAGCCATCACTGGAAGTCTATTATCAAGCTTCGGTTTCACAGCATCATGGTTTTTCTGTCGTACCGGAATTCCAAATATTCCCGCTCTTCTATTTTTCTACGGATTCATCGGAGGAATAGGCATTTCCTTCATTTTTATACCATCCATCATCATTATTGGTTTTTGGTTCGAGGAGAAAAGAGCATTGGCTAATGGAATAGCAGTCTGTGGAGCCGGGATTGGCACATGCGCATTTCCACCCATAATGTCCGCTCTAATTGCTCAATTCCAATGGCAAGGAGCTATATTAGCTCAAGCTGGAATGTTGCTGAGCTTAGCTCTATTTGCCATGCTTTATCGTCCTCTAGATTTAGCCACAAATTGTAAGGAAATGACAATACTTCAAACTTTATTTTTTTTTGAATTTTACAATTTCTTTTGGCTTTACAGCACTAGAGAAAAAAGTTCAAGAAAGTATGCATGGTTCCGTTGCAGGTGTTGATATGGACTCAAAAGATGTAACTGATTCAGAGCCAGAGCCAGTTAAAGAAATAATTCCATTGACATCTGCAAGGCCACGAAATAGTCGTGCCATGCCTCCGCGCAGTAAGTGCAAGTTAAAGAAATAATTCCATTGACATCTGCAAGGCCACGAAATAGTCGTGCCATGCCTCCACGCAGTAAGTGCGTAAGCATATCTGAAGTTCCTGAAAAAGATGAGGGCGACAATTCTGAGTCCGAGAAAGAAGAAGAATCACATTCAGAAAAATTTCAGAAAGCGGCGGGTAATTCAATTTTTTGAGTATATAGATGCAAAACTAGCGTCTTATTTTTTTTCTGTACTTAGAATGGCCACGCCCACGTCCTAATTTTGCCAGAATCCAAAGTATGGGAATGGGATACAATGACCGTCGAAGTTCTCTAATGTCAACAGCTGGGTCTTTGCGCACACGCAGAATCAGTCTTGCATTACCCCCTCCTTCATTTGATTCAGACAATCCCATGGAAGAAACTCGGGTTTTGCGCGTAGAGAGCAAAAATTCTTTTAATAAGCCCATGAACAGGGACAGTATATTTTTTCGTGGAAGTATTCATCAAATCAAGTTATCACCTTTGGAGCTAAGTAACGTAAGAGATACAATATCGTAACCAGAAATTAGCTAAATTAAATTCTTGCTTTTTTAAATTTCCAGTTAAACACACTATTTGCAAATGCTGAGCTTGAGAACATAACAGAATCAGAAGAAGATGCACAGCCAAATACTACTTCTAAAAAGCTACGATTGAAGGAAAAATTGAAAAAGAAATTACATGTTGTACTCAAAATGCTCAATTTGGGACTCATGAAATCCCCAACTTTTATAATGTTGTGTTTTATGTGTGGATTGAGTTTGATTGGATTATTCGTACCATACGTTTACATAATGGGTAAATAGTACAGGCTATTTTATACGTTAAACGTTAGACATGTTAGTGGTCAAAATTATTTTCCTTTAGGCTTAGCCCAGGAAAAAGGATGTTCATTAGATGAAGCAACTTCCCTCATCTCTATCATCGGAATTGCGGACACTATTGCTCGCATTGTTATTGGAATCGTGGCTACGAATGTAGGGAATCATGTGGTATTCATTAACAATGGTGCCTTGACCCTTGGAGGCTTAGCAACTCTATTCATTCCGATTTGCAAATCTTATCCAATCTTTATCGTCTACGCATGCTTGTTTGGAATGACCAATGGTACGTATATGCGTCATGTGTGCTAGTGGTTATGGAATGTTATATAATTTTTGTTGACTTTTTATAGCTGCTGTTGCTTCTCTTCGCTCAATTATAATTGTAGAACTACTGGGATTAGCAAAGCTAACTAATGCATTTGGATTGACGTTATTCTGTGAAGGAATAGCCACGTTGTTTGGAAGCCCGTTGATGGGTATGATGTTGTTTCTGAAATATTCGCGGTTCCTTTTAAACGGTTGGTTATTTTTATGCTGTTTAGGTTTTCTCAAGGATTCTACTGGAACTTATGATGTGACGTTTTATTCAGCTGGTGGATTTATGCTCACAGCAGGACTAATTTGTTACCCAATTTATAAAGTTAAGGAATGGGAGTTCAAAGAGAACGAGAATAAGAAATACCCAAATGAACAAATAAAAATTGAATGTTGAATTCCCCGTACGTAATACGATTCTGTTTGCCGTAAAATTATTCGCAATTAGCCCAGTATACTTATTTGGATTTTGAAAATCAATGTTTAAAGCAGGCATTCTTTAATTGGTTTGGTTTGAAATTATGTACATCCTTTGTATAGGCTGTATTAATAATCGGAACTTCTGTGATTTTAATTTCCAGCTTTTGATCCTTGCCACATTGTTAGCATTCTTAACCAAATTTTGATTTTAAAGGTCAACTTAAACAGACTGAATTATTCATCCAGAGTAAATCGGTGCAAACTCTACTAACCCGGCGCACGTGCTATTTCGATTCTATTTTTATTCTCGTCTTAAGTCGCGGTTTTGTTTGAAATAGCTGCTATGCCATAGCAATTCCCTTCTCTCGTCAATTCAGGCAATTCTGAATTTGAGAGAGCATAGCACTTCACTATAATTACGCACTGTTGAGTTATTGTGACCGTTCCAATGGCGTAAGAGGCGGCCAATAAGAATTACACTGACTACGAAGTGGAGTTACTGACTGAACTTGTGGAAACGAATAAAGCCATCATTGAGAGTAAGGAGACAAACGCAAAAATGGTTTCCAAAAAAAAGGAAACATGAATAGCTCTTGCCGAGAAGTTCAACAAGGATTCTCGTGTGTCTACCAAAAGATCAGATTTCCAATTGACAAGCAAGTGTCAGAACATGAGACATTTGGCCCCTAAGGAGGTAAACATTTGTAAGTTATTATTCTCAAGCTTGATAATTTTACCAATTTTACAACAATATTTATTATTGTCGGATTGCAGAGGAACGAAGGAAGCGAAAGAAAACAGGTGGTGGTCCTGAGGAAGCATGCTTATCGAAATCGGCAAGAATTGCTTCCATTTTTCCAAGTCAATTCCATTCATTAACAAATGAATTTGATGACGATGCAACTTTTCATGACACGAACAATTCTAATGCTTCCTCTGCTGGACCTGCAGCCACTTCACAAGAATTAGCTATTGTGTTATTTGAAAGTAAGAGATAATCAGTATAGGAAATAACAATAAATTGACAAATTTCCAGTCTTAACCATGATAATATTTTCAAACACCGCTAGCAGATGATCACATAAAAACATTGGATGCTCAGGTCATTCCAATTCCAGTACAGAATAATCACACTACAGAGAACGAAACTCGGTCATCAAGTTCTCGCGCCAGTAGAGATGAGGGAATATATTCAACTAAGAAATTCAAAGTATACGAATAATTTGATTTCAAGAAAAACTCATGCTTCCAAAGTAACTAGTAATATAAATTTACATATGACATACCTGACTAACATTTTTCTGTAATTTCAGGTCAATCACATGCGTCCAAAGTAGTCGGGTACGCAGAAGAGTAGCATGTGGAACAAATGAAGATTTTGAATGAAAAACTAAACTACGAAAAATTGTGTGAAAAAGGGACAAACTTGAACACACAGCCAGGACGGAGCTCATTGAAATTCAGAAACAATACTGGATTACTAAACATGATTAGTTTTAGATCGTATTGTAGCGGATAAATGAAAAAATGATTATTTTCCAAATTAAATGCTCCAAACTTTGCTTTAAAACAAATCGGATTTTCGTTTTTATTGAAATACAAAAGTCACGAGTCTCGAAATAAAAAATTAATTAGAATTAGTTCTCAGCCGGTGTAATCGGTTTCCCGAGTGGTGTCAACAAGTACTAGAGACACGGGTAGCCACTATCGCCTAAAAGAATTCCAGGTAGACGTCTATCGCCCAAATCAGCACGTAGCAAACAATTGTCGAATATTCGAGTGTCATGGACTGACCCTGGCCATCGAGCTACGAAGTTCAGAAACCGAAGGTCAGAATCGCAGACGGCTTGAACGTTTATGCTAAATTTTCCCTTTCGATTCCTATACAGCTCAGCGTCAG
>WJEZ01001943.1:0-15124 GCA_009869925.1 Thalassaphorura encarpata
TTCTTCCATTTCCTGGTTCAGAGGAATTTGATGATAAGCCAGCTGATAAAACCTTTTCAAATTTATCATTGATGTATCCAACTAAGCCTCCATTTTCTATTAAAATCTGAAATCAACCACAAAATAAGTTTGAGATTCCTGGCAAAACGTTTTAGTTTAGTTTATCTATCATATAAATTAAAATCTAACCTGAACAACTCTTGTGTGATTATCGAGAGCGATTCGTTCATAATGTTGATGAATTCCTTTTGCCAATTTCTTTTCTTCAACAGGCATGATGTTGGGTGCAATCACAACAGCCAAATTCTTTGCACACATTTGATTCTCATCACTGTGCTGAGCCACATCATAAAGAAACTGAAATAAAGGAAAGGATATCAAATAATTAACCAATCAACTTCTTTACATGTTTCACATCGTATCGAATTTTAGACTTACTTGGAATAAATAGCAGAGAATATGAATATTTTGGAGCGGGAGGAGAAATACAGCAAGGAGGATACTTTCGGCCACTGTATTTTTATCACTCAGTCCAAGACAACTGCAACGCAATTTTTAAAATCACCTTTGAATAAATTCTACAAAGTTTTAGTTTACGCAAAAGTTTTACCTAACGAATAAGCTGTGGAGATTTCGGGGAATTAATGGTTGAGGCATTTCTCTCAAAAATTGTTTCAAAACAGAAGCAACATCAAACACTGTGTCTGTCGGTTGGAATGTTAAATCTTCTAATGAAGCAGTGCTAGAAATCAATCGATCCTACGGGAAACAAAACAAATTACACTTAACTTACTCATCGAAATTAATTTTTAACTTATTGCATTGTCGTCACTTACAAAAATCGCTTGCCTCCGGGAACTGGAGCCTGATTTTCTAAAGATACCCTCCATTTGAATATTCTTCCGAATAAATTCACAAGATTCCTTCAAAATAAGCGGTACACGCACTTTGACATCTGAACCCTCAATATTGGTGTCCACGTATTGCTAAAAAATACAACAGATCTCTGTCAGTTAGTTGCAATTCAAGGCAAGGCAATTTAATTTACAAATAAATTCATACCACAGCGGATGATAATTGTCCACTTTTCAAGTCGCTACTTTTCCTCGTTTTGGATCTGGATCTTCCTGTTGAAACTTCTTGGACACCATGAAATTGTAGTATTTCCGCAGCTGCCTGATGTAAATGCCAAGATTCATTTCCAATCACATCCAAAATGTGTGCTTTTCTTGCAAACGGTTCTTCTTCCTTCAATCCAGCGGTGGCTCCGTCGTCACTATCAGATGCAGCAGTAGCAGCCTCCATTTGTCAAATTAAATCAATTTTCACAAGAACTGATTAAGGTCTGATCAAATGAAGATCACTTCCGTTCATCCGTTCCGTTTCTGTTCTGTCTGTGTATTTGGAAAGTGACCGTTGATGAATTCGGTCAAAACATTAGTGAGAAGGCGGGACGCGGGAGTAGGTCTGTGCATAGGAATTTTCCTCTATGAATTCTCAGAACTCAAATTTCGTTCTGGTCTTTGTTCACAGAATAGACAAATCAAGTCAAGTTGACTAATGTTGTGTAGTAAAATTACGATTACGAGGTAGCTGTAAGCATTTTTATTGTAATTGTACTTGCATTAAATTCAAACTCAGCTCAAAATGAAATTACTCAATTGGATTACAGGCATTTTTTAAATTTATATATCTTCACTCTACTAAATTTTTAATGAAAAACGATCAATACTGCTGTAACTGTGCAAAACTATGTGAGGAAGTCAGAAAGTTATTTTGTGAAGGATTTATTTATGCCCAAGTCCAAAGATCTCCTGTCCGGTCTAGTAGCATAGCAGTCCAACCTTTAGTTTTAGTTTTGTGTGGAATAAATATCATATTATACTCAGCTCACGATCTGGGGATAATGGAATGCTTTCTTTTTCGCAAATTCGGCCCCATGGTCCTCATAGTGTAGTAGTAGTGGTGCGGTGGCCCGTTTTTGCAAGTAAATCGATATTTGCCCCAGTTCCCATGGACTCTTGTTCTCTCAGAGTACTTCTGGAGGGGGTTTATATATACAAATGATTTGAGTTCCATCCAGTTACAAGGTGAGACGGCACGGAACCAAGGCAATCCACAAGCTTCAATTTTCTGGGCTGGAAAACCGAGGCTTGAAAGATTTCATCGACATTGTCCTGGTGTCTTCAGTGTCAGGAGAACATTCACTCGCCCTCGTCCTACTACTTTCCCACGCTCTTGTTCCATTTTACAGCAAAACTATCTGTGCCGTGCTTGCCAGTGCTTCGCTTTCACTTTTCTTTCTTCACTTTACTTGGACTTGACAAGTTTCCTTCCTCCCCTTAATTTAATTCAATTTTCAAATCTAGTCTGTTACGACGAAATATTCGTGAATAGTTAATTCCAAATCATAATATTCAAAAGTCTGAGTTTGAGAAATAATAGAAATGAAAACGGAATACAGAATTTATTAATAAAGTGCACTACTACTACTACTGAACGCCAGAAGAACTGAATTCTTCATTCAATCCATCTTGCTCTTGTAAGAATAAAATTTTTAATATCGAGTTATTAGTTCATTTTTTAAAGTGCTAATGCTAAGTTGACCATTTCCATTAGTCTGTACTGTTATGCAATAGTCACGGAATGATTTAGTCATAGTCGACGTGAACCCATTTACATACAATTTCATTTCCGAACCTCTGAACTTTGAACTACTACGTTATTTGTGTTTTTGTAGTCATGAAAAGTAAACAAATCATGATGGAATATAAAATAAAGTACATACACTTTCATTTCCATTTCCAATACTCGCCTAGGTCTTTCTTAACCTTAGGGCGCCTTGTCCTCTGATGTATGATCTAAAGTGGATCGTCGAGTTCAAACATTCTTCTTTTTCGGTCCGACTCCTTCAGTTTACTTTACATCAATCATAACCCACAAAACTCAAAGCCATCCACATCCACTTGATTGGACAGTCATAGTCACAGTACAAATAATCCTTCGCCTTTGCCTTTGTTGCCCTTTGTCAATAAATCTCCTATATGTTTCATTGAATATTTTACTCCAACCAAACTAAAATTCCAATAAAATCCGAACTCTATCCAAAAATGATTGTCGAATATTCTTGGAACATCGGGTCGAATATCAAGTTTAATTATAAGAAATTTTTGTCCTTTCCTTGCGAAAAAATTAGACCGGAACCGGATACAGGAATGTGTTTACCATTCCAGCCCATTCGACCCGAATACCTTTGTCTAGAGAATAATTTGATTTTTCGGATACACAACTCCGAGAACATGAGGAAGGCGAAGGGTTGGATCATTAAGTTTAATTACACACCAATAATTTCTGCTTCAGCGAAAGCGAAAGCGAAAGCGAGGCGAAGTGTACTACAATAATTGTATTACAAGGTTCATTCGTATATCTAATTGGACGGTTGCTGAGCTGCCCGTGATCTGTGATGGAATGGAATCAGAAAAACATTCGCAATGTCGTACTGTTTGTATTCGTATTCGTATCCTCAATTTCACTTTAGTTGATTGAACATTCACTAACGGCGACGTAAGCAAAGTGTAAAATCAAAGCGCTTTCACCCGTATCAAATTGGTTACTTGCTTTTACCAACACTAGCATAGCACAACTTCCATGTTGTTTTTGATAAATTCTAACATGAAGGATTCCCGGAAATTAAGTATTAAACAGACTTGTTTTTCTCATATATCTTGAAGATCTACAAAAACAAAAACAGGGGATGATTTTAAGACTCAAAAGTTGTACATATCATCAAAATTGATTAAGTTGTCCTTAGTAATGTTCTTCTGTCTGAAGTCTGAAGTTTAGTTTGTACTTTGTAATACAGCCACAGCCTAGCCTAGCCAAGCCAACGCCATGGCCATCATGGGTATCATCAAGACTGCTGCTGCTTGGAAAACTTGAACAACTTTCCATTCCATTCCATTCTTCCTACTTGAATTTTCATCTGACTTGAGAGAGAAACTAATTTGAATTTCCTCGCCTGACAAGACTGACTGACAAGAAAGCTTTTCCCTGCGTCACCCGTCATCAGGATTGTCCATGTCCACGTCCACATTTATGACGATGACAAGTTTTCGTTCTATCTTTTGATTGATTAAACATAACAAAGCAAAGGAAGATGATGCAAATCTACTCAAATCTATTTTAAAAGAAGATTCAGCTAGAATTTATTGATAAATCTATAAAGTTGTATTATAAATCAGTCAACTCAATAATGAAATATGTCTCGTCCTCAGCACTCAAATAATCCATAATGGTTAAATTTCCACTTCCTATTCCTTCTTCAAATCCAGGCTCAGGTTTCCTATCACCGCCTTGAACCTTTTCTTACCTTTCCTTCCCTTTTCTCCCAGAAATAACATAAGGAGAAAAGAAAAGTCAAAGATATTGAATTCACCTGTAGTCGTTTTGGAAAATGGAAAGAAACGCGTCTTTTGAGGAATCCAAGAAAAGACCTCATCCACTCATGGTAAAAAAAAATAAGAAAAACAGTTCATTGAATTGGTTGCTTGGAATTGATACCTGATTTAAAATTCTATACCTTCATGTCTTGTCTCCAAAAGGAAAGCCGAGGGATGAAATCAACGGAAAGTGCTGCGAGTGTGACGACTAATGAGAGCATGAGTTTTAGTCGAGACGGCAGGTGAGAACCGTGAGAATTCTTTATCAATTATTCACCTGGAAATGCACAGAAACTAAGGAGCTTTGTCAGGCCAGGCGCAGGCCAGGCCAGGCCTGGTTGTCGTTGACATAAACTTTCTACTTAAAATAATTCCCGAGTAGAAGTATCAGCCGGAACTTTCCTCCTAGTTACCTTTCTTTTAGTTTTTATGAAAGGATGGATAGTGTAGTACATAGTCCGTGGCAGTGATAGCTCATTATGACTAATTTGTATGCTTAATAGTTCATTTGACTCTTACATTACATTTCAGCCGAGTGGATGGTTCACCACCTCAGAGCACTTCAAGCCCTTCAGAAATCCTGGAAACGGGTAAATTAATTTCACACACTCCTTCACTTCATTTGCTTAATTGCATGTGCATGCCTCCTCAAACTAACCCCTACTTAAATTCAGTGATTTGGACAATCCAATCAACTTAGACTCGTCTAGTACAGTGTTAGTCATTCGTAACGAAAGTGTTGAGCTACAACCACCTTGTTTAATATTGAATCTTGTCAAACAAAAACAGAGCCTTGTTTGATCATCATTAACTTGTAAAAATATGCGTCCACGTGCATTTGCATTGGACAAGCCATAGCTAGGCCAGAATGAGGGATTAGATTGACATTAGATTCGACGGCACAGCTGGCTGAGCACATTTGACTAGTGACATTGTCTTGTCACTCTAGCTTCAGCTTCTATAGCACTAGCTTAGCACGCGATACGCGATGTAACCAAACATTTCACCAGTCAGTCTAAAAGTCTACTCATTTTTCCCAGGCTCAGTTCTACATGTAACCGAATGCATGCATCATCCATAACCTTTTCCGAACCAGCTTAAGCTACCTTTTGCAATCAACTCTAAATTCACATGATTTCCTTTCCTTCACTCAATTTGAGAATTTATTTGGGCAGACTAAGGAAACGAAGGTTTATTTTTGACCTGAGCTTGGAAAAAAGTAAGGCGAAGCGAACCTATCGTAAAGTCGTCACAATGCAATATATATTCACATCAATTTATGACTTCGTTTTCGTTCTTATTGTCCGCTTGATGATTCGTTAGATTTTGCTTTATAAAGTTTTGCAATTACCTTACAAGTGAGAAAGAATATTAAATAAAAGTGTGGTGTGATGGCGTAGGTGTCAAAGCAAAGGAAAACTGTATTTTTCCACTCTCCAAAAATATTCCAACGCCTGACTACCTTATGTGAATTTTTTTAAATTAAAATTGTATCTCTCTGTGTGTTAGACATAAATTACATTACAGACCTTAGCCTTGGCATTTGATGTTTGGCTTGGCGCACAGCACTGCATTTACAAGGAATTGGAGTTGAAATTCAATTGACCTGAAAATCCAATTTCCTTACTACTGCTTTAGGTGTATGTAGAAAGCTGTACAGTACTTGTACAGAAATGGGATGTGATAATGCATTCAAAAACTCTGAATCGTATTAGATGGTTGAGCTGAGCTATGCTGAGTTTTTGATTTGAATGATTTCCCTTCGGGTCCGATTACACGACGAATGGGTAGGTTAGGTACGTAACCGGATACAAATGCAAATGGAAATGCAGACGAAGAAGAAAAAGGGTTCAAATTGGAATCGAATGAGAGTTTGATTGCAGGGAAAGCCAAAGCCAAAGGGAAAGTTGAGAAAGTGAATATTCAGCTACTATTTGTATTGAACGATAAATTAGAGCCGTTCAGTTCTTTTCTCTATAAGAAGCACAGAGCAGACAAAGTTTTTCTGGTCCAAAAAGAACATCTATTCTTTAATAATTCCTTGAATTAATTTCAGATTGCCTTGAAAAAAGTCCAACCAGCCCAGGTGGAATTGGATTAGAAAAGTGAGTACAATCTTAACTCGACTAATTTAACTATTTTAATTACTAATCCCATTTCATTTAATTATTTAGGTTAGAACATTCAATATTGATGGAAGGTGTTGACAATACTAGTGAAGGGAAAGCCAAAGCCAAAGGGAAAGTTGAGAAAGTGAATATTCAGCTACTATTTGTATTGAACGATAAATTAGAGCCGTTCAGTTCAGTTCTCTATAAGAAACATAGAGCAGACAAATTTTCCTTGGCCAAAAAGAACATCTATTCTTTAATAATTCTTTGTATTATTCCCAGATTGCCTTGAAAAAAGTCCAACCAGCCCAGGTGGAATTGGAGTAGAAAAGTGAGTACAATCTTAACTCGACTAATTTAACTATTTTAATTACTAATCCCATTTAATTTAATTATTTAGGTTAGAACATTCAATATTGATGGAAGGTGTTGACAATACTAGTGGTAGTAGTGGAAATGTCGGTGGCAGTAGTGCCAGTTCCAGTAAACTAAGACGAGGAGAAATCGAAAGAATTAGTTCTCAACTCCCAGCCATAGCTGAAGAAAAACAACTTCAACAACAAAGACAACAACAACAACAGCAACAACAGAAACTGAGAAGAACTGAGAGTGGGAGTAAAAAAGGTTCAAAACGTCGTAATTTAGCCATCGAATATATTCGGACTAGAAGTGGAAGCATTGATTCGACAAAAATTTGTGAAGATTTTTACAAGGATTATTTGGCTTCAAGTGGAGGAAAGGCTCAAGAGGTAATGATCAACTATTATTGTGTAAGTAAGTAGGGCTTAAGGACAAAAAACAAGCTTAGGCTTAGGATTCAGGAGAAATGCCCTTGTTTTCACTAAACGCAAAATCAATAAATAATTTACTCTTTATCTCGTCTCGTCTGTCTTTTTCTTCCTATTTTGAGATTTATACTAAAACTAATGATGAAAACAACTAATTAAAATCAAGACTCAGTTTGAATTGAATTTGCCATTTATTTTTCTCCAGTATGGCTTCGTTCAATTGGATGTCCTCAATTTTCTAAATGAAGAAAGTGGAACAGTGGAAGGTGGTAATGGGGAAACAGAATGGAAAGAAATTTCTCGTTGGATAAAATACCAAGAAGATTTGGAAGGAGACGGGGATCGATGGGGTCATCCACACATTGCATCTTTGACGTTCAATTCCATCTCAACACTAAGGACTCTACTTGAAACAAATGGTAGGGCATGTCTCATTTTGAAATTATTGATCAAAATGTCAAAGCAATTAAGAAAAATGAGGACATGATTTACAATTTGGGTCAAAAACTAAAATGTGACTAAAATTAAACTTTGTAATTTGGTTTTCTCTAGGGATCCTCTTGACAGATTTAAAAGAAACAAACATCCTTGGCGTTATCTCCAGAGTTGCCGAAGAGCTGGCAGCAAGGACTTTAATAAAGGTTGATGAAATGCCAAATCTCATTTCAACTCTTCTCTCAAAACATAAACAACTCGAAGAAGAAGCGAGAGGATGGTTCAAACTTAAAAAAGTTGTTAATACTCTTGGAGCAAGTGGACTCCAGGTAATTCTCAATATCTCTTTTTTCTTTTTTTTGACAAATTGTTTGAAAATGAATGTTGTTTAGAGCTTTTTGGAAAAACGGTCCATGTCGATTGCTTCATGGACTCCAGGTAATTCTCAATATCTCTTCTTTCTTTTTTTTGATAAATTGTTTGAAAATGAATGTTGTTTAGAGCTTTTTGGAAAAACGGTCCATGTCGATTGCTTCCGGTCAAGGATTCATGGAAGATCGCCGAAGGTCTAGTCTTAGTAATCAGCAAATTAGTTTGAGTAGTTCTCCAGAAGCACAACAAACTTCCGTTAGACTTGGATTAGGATCTCGTGATTCTTTGAGACCTAAACAAGAAACTGTTAATGTAAGTTTTCTGCTCAGCTCTGGGGCATTGTGAGACTAATGACATATATACCTTGGAAAATATGCGAATTAATAATAAAATAATTAATTGCATTACAGATTGAACTAAATAGTAAATCTTCCATTCCAAACGACTTGAGTTCTCCTCAAAGTAAAGGAGATGGGAAACCAGTAGTAAGAGGAAGTAGTCTTCGAAATCTTTTGCCACCTGGGGCAGAAGCGACTGTTATTATGGTTGGAGATATTGAAGCTTTAATTAAACCAACGTTTATTTTTATTCGTCTTTTCAAATCTTCCATCATGCCAGAAGTTACTGAGGTTTGGATACATGCTCTTGTTAAGTTTATTGATTTTATTTTAGTTTCTTTGGATTTTAGGTTGACATTCCTGTACGATTCTTAGCAATTTTGCTTGTACCTGCCAACGTGGATATTGATCAATTGGAAATTGGACGCTCAGTCGGAGCTCTCATGTCAAACAGGGTACATGAAATATTTCAAAACACTTTTCTACTCATATTTTTTTGTCTATTGAACTTTATTAACCCAAAATTTCCATCGTGATTGGATTTTGATAGGATTTTTATCAACTTGCCCTTGGAGCTAGGAGTCTTGGAACTCTTGTGGGAGGGATTAATCAATTTTTAGATGAGAGTGTGACCGTATCTCCTGGAGATTGGGATAACTATGATCTTCTCTCTCGTCATAAATTACAAGAAAAAAATATGTCAATTCGTATAAGGAATCAAATGAGAAAAACTTCTGGAGTAATTGAAGAGTCAATTTCAGAAGAAGATGAGTTGGTCACTAGACCGGATGCATCAGGTACTTTATTACTAACTTAATTATTATGACCCATTTGATTAATTTAATTTATTCCTCCAAGTAGGGAATGGAGAAAGAAAACCTTATAAAGAAATTGAAAGTCCATTCGTTCGAACCGGACGTCCATTTGGTGGATTAATCAATGATATAAAAAGACGTTATCCAGGATATTTATCAGATATTAAAGATGGACTCAATTCTCAATGCTTTGCTGCAATTGTTTTTATGTATTTTGCCTCTCTTGCTCAAATCGTTCCATTTGCAGTCCTAATGGGTAAGTATAGTACAATTTGATTAAATTAATTAGTCTTGACCTAATAATTCAAGTCAAGAGGATCCAAAGCTCAACAACTCAGGAAATCCAATTGTTTCTACTCAACCTGGCTTGGCCTATTTTCTTTCTACTGCACCATGGCATAGACAGACACTCGTACATAATTTAGAGGCCAAGCCAAACCAATTTCCTTTGAGACTATCTAATTCTGAGTTGAGCTTCCTTTCCATTTCTACGGCTTATTAACTTAGTAGTCCCATCATAAAGGCTACATTCCTTAAATATACAAAATATTTGCCTTACCCTGAGTTCTAAGATTTATGATTTTCCATACATTATTTTCCCATTTACTGCTCTTTTCAAAATGAAATGGAACGAACAACTTCACAAAATTCTCTCGGGTTTAATTAGGTAGGACAGGAATGAAAGAAAAGTTTTATTTTCTGGTTCAGTTCTTTTGTGTCTTTTTTTTACTTAGCGTGGAAGGAGAATGTAGACTTGACAGAAATTCCCAGGATGTGCCAAAACACATTTTATTTCCAGTTTGAATAACACAGGGTAGGCAAAACTTTGTGTGATGCGATGAGGGAAAGAGCGTCAGGGCATAAATAATTATGTCAGAAGGAAAGAAAGCGTGAAAGAAAAGAAAATCAAAGCCCAAGTGAAAGTAGAAGGAAAAGAAGGCAAAACTTTGTGTGATGCGATGAGGGAAAGAGCGTCAGGGCATAAATAATTATGTCAGAAGGAAAGAAAGCGTGAAAGAAAAGAAAATCAAAGTCCAAGTGAAAGTAGAAGGAAAAGTGTCTCACACAGTATGTGCTGCATGCATAAATGAAAGTAGATGAACACTTTACCCCGCTATGAGCTATGCCGAGCTACGTATATATTTGTTGACCTCATTTCTTTTTAGTAATGTCTCACAATCTTTGTATATTAACCTAAAAAAACAGGGGAAAAGACGGAAAATATGATTGGTATCCCAGAAACATTGCTACCAACTGCTGGGGCAGGTGTCATCTTTTCAATTACAGCAGGTCAACCCCTCTTGTTGCTTGGCACTACAGTCCCACTTCTTATTTTTGATGAAATATTGTTCAAGGTAAGGCAGGATTATTATTTTTTCATCATCATTGTTTATATATATATTTTGTACATTTTCTATTAGGTTTGTCGACTCCTTGGCATTGAGTTTTTGCCAACAAGAGTTTGGATTAGTCTTTGGTGTATAGTTGTGACGATCGTGATTGAATTCTTTGAAGGAAATACTCTGATTCGATGGGTCACACGTTTCACGCAAGATATATTCATTTGTTTGACCTCTTGTCTTTTAATCTTCGAAAGTTTTCGAAGCATTGTTAAAACGTATCGACTCCATCCATTGGCTCCATGTCCCAACAATACATTCATGTAAAAATTGAATTAATTGTCATTCATGATGATAAATTGACAAATATTTCATATAAAAATTTTAATTTTAATTCAGGTTTGATTATACGACATCAAATCCAATTCCTGAAGATCCAAATAATTTAGAAGCTCAGCCAAACACGGCACTCCTCTGTACTATTTTGACATTGGGAACTTTCTCCGTGGCTTATTTTCTTCGTCAATTCAAAATGAGTGTATATCTCACAGAAAAGGTAAAAATCTCAACGTCAAAACATTCTTGTATCAAACCAATGCTCAATTCTAGCTGAGAAAACACATTGGACATTTTGCTGTACCGATTGCAATTTCAATCATGCTCATTGTGACTTACTCTGCTGGAGATACTTTTACCAAAAAGCTAAAAGTTCCACGTGGGTTAGAAACAACTCGTCCTGAAGAGAGAGGTTGGCTAATCTCTGGAATGGGAATAAAAAAACCGTACAACCTTTGGATGGCAGGGGCTTCCCTTTTACCTGGACTTTTGATTTATGTCATTATATCAATGACGACAGAGATTTGCGAGTAAATTCTGTTTTTTCTTTGTGCAATGCAACTGGTGAATTTTACTCACAAAATATTTAAATGACAGACTTCTCATCAATACAAAAGAACGAAGATTGAGCAAGGGGACTGGATTTCACTTGGATGTATTTTTGGTTGCAATCATAAATTTTATTTGTGCATTATTTGGAGCGCCTTGGGTTTGTTCACCCCCAATGAGAGCCATTGCACATGTTGATGCACTCACAGTTTATTCAAAAACTAATCCAC
The DNA here is from genome assembly GCA_009869925.1 of Thalassaphorura encarpata. Classification (NCBI taxonomy): domain Eukaryota; kingdom Metazoa; phylum Arthropoda; class Collembola; order Poduromorpha; family Onychiuridae; genus Thalassaphorura; species Thalassaphorura encarpata. The sequence continues at coordinate 11,754 of WJEZ01001943.1, forward strand.
CTGGTGAAAAACCAGCATTTATCGGTGTTAAAGGTAAACTCAGCCATATGATATTCTCTAAAATTTGCGTAATTTAACATTTTTTTACTCAAACAGAACAAAGAGTCACAGCACTCTGCATTAGTATCCTCGTCGGCTGTTCAACATTTCTAGCACCATTACTCAAAGCAATTCCTTTGGCCGTTTTGTTTGGAGTATTCATGTACATGGGAGTCACGGCTTTGTTAACAACTCAACTTTTTGCTAGATTTACTCTCTTGTTCATTCACCCAATCTATCATCCTAGTGTTCCATACGTCAAACTAGTAAGCAAACCAATAATTAATTTCTAATTACCTCGCTCTAAATTTCAATTATAAATTCAAGGTTCGAAGTAAAAAGATGCACATGTACACACTTGTTCAACTCTGTTGCTTGGCATTCCTCTTTGCAATGATGTCAGCAAAAGAAGCTGCATTGTTCTTCCCAATCTTCCTCATGTTGTTAGTACCTGTACGTCTTAAAATAAGACGGATTTTTACAGATGACGAATTAGCAGCGGTAAGGATTTTAATGCAAAAAAAGGCGATATTTGGATTTAAATTTAATTTTATATGAATTTTAGTTGGATGATGAAATCCCAAGGACTAGTCTCTAGATTCTAGACTGTGCTTCTAGATCTAAAAACGGCCTATGTAGTACGAGTACGAAGACATAGCAAAGCAAGGCAATTGCATTTGAGTCAGTGCATCAGTCAAAAAATTGCCCTAATTTACCAGAAGACAAAGAAAAAACGAAATACCCTTGTCCTAATATATAAAAAGTATTGTTGTTGATATTATTGTTGCTCAATTTAGTCTGATACTTACGACGCAAAGGAATTATACTCAGTTCTAATTAATAAGCCTATATTTATTGGATATCAAGGCCCGCTAATATATTTAGTACAAAATATATAAATGCCTCTCCAAGGATGAGAATTGGGAATGGATATGACACTCGTAAAAAATATACTCAACTAAAAAGAGCAGTAGCAATAAAAGTAAACACATGATGTATCGTGTGTCGTGCAAATTCATTCATGTTACAAGATTAATATTTTCTGGCTACACATATCTTCGTTACAAGACGTGTGTATTCGGGTATAAAATTCTTAAGCCTATTCGTTAGAGTAGATTAAATTTTTTCTACACTTCGAAATATCATAACGATGATTTCATATATCTCAAACTAAGGAATTTAAATCGAGTTCTCAAAATCATCATTCATGTTACAAGATTAATATTTTCTGGCTACACATTCTTCGTTACAAGTCGTGTGTATTCGGGTATAAAATTCTTAAGCCTATACGTTAGAGTAGATTAAATTTTTTCTACATTTCGAAATATCATAACGATGATTTCAAGATTTCATATATCTCAAACTAAGAAATTTAAATCGAGTTCTCAAAATCCTTGATTTTGACTGTGTATATAAACTTATCGAATGTCAACCATGTAGTGAAGATGAGATTTAGTCAATGGTTTGTTTAAAAAAAACTATAATTGATTCTCGTCCTACTCAGTCAAATTATACGGTCAATTCATCAATGAAAATGCATGATTCAAATTCATCATCCGTTTCAGATCATTTCAAATTGTAACCACATCTCCTACAGTTCTCAGCCGATTTTCAAAAACTCTGCATCAATCGACAGGTCTCGACGCAGAGACAAGATCTGATAGATTTGAAATTTTGTTTCGTTCGAAAGATAGAAGCAAAATTAAAAAAAATTACAAATATCTTCCTGCGCTTCACGACAAATTGTGATTTCATTCATTTCATAAAAATAATTAAATTGCTTTGTGGTGTATCCCGCTGTATTTTCGGAGAAGTTAGAGATTTAATTTTTCTTACGACGAAAACTGGCACATTGATAAAACATAAAGGATGATCTGTTCTACCAGCAGATACGTAAGCAGAATAATGTCAATTTTACTCACATTTTGCTTTCTTGTGAGCAGAAATAAATTACAAACTAATCGCCTATGTCATATGGATTGGTCTAATTTTTGTAGACAAGGAAAATGTCTTCTCAAATGTGGTATAGAAAATGGGGAGAGAGTTGCCCATTGCCCAAGAGAGAGGATATTGCCTCTAATGATGATAAAAATTAAAAAATTGATATCCACTATTTTTTCAAAATTTATTAAACCGGATCTCCTGACCATTCGTGATTTTCTTTATACTCGACTTGAGTCCATGGTGTCCAGATGGGATTCAGGGTAACTGCCCCATTTCGATTACATTAAGTTCAAATATTCAATTTCAAATAATAATGCTTTTGATGGCTTTGCTTCCACTTCATTTGGGTTCGTGACCATATTGCTGATCAATCAACATCCTCATCGTATGGGTCATCATCATGACCAAGCTCTGAGATGGTAAGTCAATTTTACGTCGAAAGTAACTAGTATGTTCATCAAATGTTGGCATTGAAAACTTCGAATTTAATAAATGACTATATCCTGAAGGTACAGCTGGATACGCTCTAAAGTGATTTAATTCTTAAATACTGGTTAATATTAAAATACGTGTACGAGATGTAGAATAAATATAATGCAAGGCATGAGAAGGACGGAAAGCCAATAATTTAGCGTATACTTTATTACACTTGAATTAACTCAAGGATATCTCCCAATGTCCCGATAACCTATTTAATGTGATGTTTTCGATTTTCTTAACAATAAGTCCAATTCTTCCCATAACTAGGACGGCACTCCTTTGGGCACACAGCAACATTTGATCTGAATTCTAACTTTTCACCATACACAACTTGGCCGACGTGTTGTTTTATATTTTTTCTCTGCTTAGGAAATGGATGAGACGGTTTAAAGCGTTGACAATTGTAGCTGTCGTGGAACATAAAGAGTGGAAGGAACTGTGGGACAAAAGCACGTTCTAAAATATCCTGATCGTCGCCCACCCTTCGGTCCTGTTAAAATCTCAAATATAATAAGGATATTTGAATCAGTAGAGATCTAAAATGAGATGTTACCTCAAAAATTTTGAAAAGATGTGTTCTCATTGTTGTATTAATCAATTTAGTTTTCCCACCCCACATTCCCCCCATGATGTGAATTGAATGGACTGGATTATCACGCATTCCGTGAAATATTTTATCTGAAGCCTCCCATTCCTTAACGGCAGCTTCCTCTCGTTCACTTATAGCTGAATCCAAATCACGAACAATGAATATGTCAACCGTGGGGTCAACCATTGGCAAAAATCTCCAAACCATTTTGTGTACTTTTTCCAAATCCCCTTCAAGCCACAATTTGTCGGATTAATACATTACAGTGATAATGCTGGTATCCGAATAGTCAAATTACCGGAAGGTAAATGAATCTCAG
>WJEZ01001944.1:0-15122 GCA_009869925.1 Thalassaphorura encarpata
TATTACCTTACCCCTTCTCCTAGTGATTTTTAGCCCATCCAGCTTCCAGCGTACCTGTTATGTGTTTCGTTGAGTTAACGTGACAAAATAACTTTTTGTGGACTGGTGTAGGTAACCCATATTGTATTACAAATTACAATGCAATCTAGTAAAAAACAAAATAGTAAAGTAAAGAGCTGATAATCACGCTTGACACCGCTATAAGTACCTCATGACATATAGCCCGTAACGAAATATTAGAATCACTAGATTCGGAACAACTTCAAGAGTATAAGTTCCAAATGCCATATTAGCCTAGCAAATAGATCTACTGGCTAATGGCAAAAGAATTTACGAATAAATTAGTTTTACAACTGACACCTGTTGATTGGGTTAGGACTTTGGAGAGGTCAGTTAATATTTTTGAGAGTATTGACCATACTGAAATTTACATTTAAGTTGCTGAATCCCTCCGTATTGTATTTTACTGTAAATTATTGACTTTATCTGCGAGTATTTTCCAGGTGTGCATTGAAAGATTGAATTAAGATTTATCTCTATTTTCGGCACAGGTGAAAACAACAGATTTATTAAATCTCGATGAAAAAAAAAAGTTTGCCTTATACACGCATTTCTCTTATTTCTGGCCGTGAGATTTATTACCTTTGTCTATAGGGCTACGCCATGCGTTGTTGTAGCGGGTGAGTATTTCTAAAAAAACGAAATGATTTATGACACCTGTGCTGAGTGCAGGAGAGAAAACCTCAAATAAAGCCTGGCCGGATATAAGAATCCAAAATCCTTGGATTTTATTTTGTTTTATGTTGGCAATGAGTAAAAAGGAAGGAAATTGATTGAAAATTAAGTCCTTTCCCTCTGGATTGGACTGTATGTGGCCTAAGGAGACAATTTTATTGTGTTTGAGTGTGAAGATGAGTTCTTTGTCTCATCGATCTCAATTCACTCTTCGACTCTTTTGTCGTTTTCCTCAGACGACGACAAAGGAAGATCAAGATTTGATGATTTGGGAAGTCGAAAAGGTTTCTGAACCTTGGATTTGATGACGTTCGATGACAAAGCAAAGGAAAGGCCAGACGCGGAGCGACAGGACCCTTGCCTTACCTCAAATTGAATTAGGACACACATAGTGTGTACGATGGAATTGGATTGTTTGGAAGAGAAATTCAATTAGCAATGGCTGCATTTTAATTCCAGATACAATTCATTTGGGCCACCGTGACGGTCAAAGCCTTGAATTTGTCACTTTAAGCTCCTGATTGTATTTTTAGATCTAGAGGAAAGGAAACGAAAATAGGAGATAGTAAAGTATTTTATCCATTTGTTTTTGCTATACCAGGATTATCATGCCTCCCTCGTTGAAATCAAAATGAAATATGAAGCAGGAATGATTTCAAGCTAATTTAATTTCTTCCCTCTGATTACGTGCCAATATACAGAATTTTAATGAATCAATTTTCTCAAGCATCTTGACATAATAATCCAATTTATTTGTGTACCGGAAAGAGTAATTGAGATGAGACCGCACCAACTTACAAATTCCATCGCAGGATGTCTTTGGAACATAACAAATTGAAAATGCGAACTTTCCAAACTCAGTTCCCTAGCGGGTACTTGTATTGATGGCATAATTAATTTACTTGACACAACAATTTTGGCAACTCGTGCAAATATCCGGCACTTCTCAAAGCAACTAAAATGAAAAGTCTCTCCGGGTACTCCTACCTACTTGCCGTGCTTTGCTTTCTGCTTGCTGATGCTCAGCTGTGGTTTGACAAACTAAGTTTGTTTGAATCCAAAATAGACAGAAACACTCAAGATCAAAAGATTAAGTTGAGATGAAAGTTTCCTCTGTTTTAGTTCAGGAAGAGAAAGTGAGGTTCTGAAGTGAAAGTTTCGTTTCATTGAAATTTTGAACAAATGATAAATTCATACAATAAATACACGGAAGCAACTTTATGATAAAGTTGGTAAATGCAGAGTTTTAGGTTTTGTTCAAAATAATTCATTGTACCCAGAAGGGAAGCCTGGATTCTAAGAAAATTACTTATCTTGCATGTCAATAGAAATCTGTAGCTGAAAAACCAAGAAGAAATAACTAATGAAAGATGTATTTATTTTGATATCTTATTAGGTAACTCATATTTATTGCGTGAATTTAGAAAATAACTTTCTCTTTGTAGTACAGTTGAATATTGGACATCAGAGAGGAAGTTCTTTCTAAACTCAACTGAATCATTTCCCAGCTTAGAAACTATTCGTATAGTTCTCCCTAAACTTTCCCCACTAAATTTATGACTCAATACCACACGGTTTGTGGTTTTTGAGGAACAGGTCTGTCCTACACAAATTAAATTCTATTAATTATCTCTCCAAATGCTTGCTTGCTGTGAAAAGAGTGGAATACAATAGATTCCAGATTTTCGGCTTAAATTATTCTAAATTTGGAATAAGACCCAGTCTCTCGTGCAATCTCTCCAAATGCTTACTTGCTATGAAAAGAGTGGAATACAATAGATTCCAGATTTTCGGCTTAAATTATTCTAAATTTGGAATAAGACCCAGTCTCTCGTGCATCGCATCTAACGATCGATTTCTGAGCAGTCCTTGATTCAGTTTAATTAAAGTGCTAATATCATATTGAAATGATACAATAGAGATCTTTCAATACATCTTTTGTGCTGGGATGAGCTTACCTTCCAATGTAAGCGAATGATAGTAATCAGCGAACCTTTAATAAGGTTTACCGTTCCTCGAATAAAACTAGGTTAGCTCTGACAAAAGAATTATTAATACTCAAACTAGATTTCTGTCATTCCACGTGTAGAGGAAAACTATTGTATTTTTCATGTTAGAGTGCAGATTAGGTTCTAGTTATTTTCTTAATGACTGTGAAATGATCAGGATCTGATCAAACAAAATTATCTCAGCATGCTTCTAAAATTCCCTGCTAGATTTAGTACTTATCTTTAAAAAGATATACAGATACACAACAAGGCCAATGAATAATGGAACTCGGGTGTGGTACTTAGAACAAGACGGTTTGTGAATTGTGAAGACATTCCATTATCAATCTCTATAGTTCTGATTTTACGGGCTAAAAAATTATGCATTTCAAACTTCAGTTTCCTTGTGACACGAAATTGAAAAGTTGCAATAAAGAATTATACGGGACATTATGCTGAAATTGATTTTGGCTTGGTGAGGACAGGTTTCCCTGTAGAAAACTTTTAGTGTGAGTCAGGAGATTAAAAAATGACATAATGTCTAACCAAAGCTTTCACTATTGATTAATTTGTGTGTCCTTCGTGTGTCAAAGCAATTAGTTCACTTCACAAACATCCAGAACCGCCTACCTACACAAATCTGTTACATGCTGTTCTGAAACTTTGAAGCATATGCATTTTGTGACTAGAATTCCGCATGTACTACAGGCCTTTTTAGTTCCTTGCGATTTAAGTATTTCAGATATCACTCCTTACTGAAAGTTTTGCTCTTGAGGACTTGTATCTGTCATTCAATTCGCTCTCACTGGATTTTCAAATGTATGGCATATATACTGTATATGCATTTATATTGGCATATTTAAACGTTTCGTTGCAATGGTAAGTCCACATGGGACCGTACTTACCACCCTGTCCAATTGATTAGGATTAGATTTCAACCTGATTAATAATTTTGAGCAGCAAGGCCTTCTAAATTTCGGTCAAGAAAGACTCGTCTTACTGAAGAAGGACTTAACTGAACGAGATTAAACAATAACTGTACTTATAAAATTTATGGCGAACGAATGCGAGATCAGAGGATTTGATTTTTGTATACTTGAGATTATCTCAACCAAACTAAAATTCATACCAAGTTTATTACATCCCGATTTGAAATATATTTACTTTAAGTAGGTAGTTGCAAGTGATAGGGCATTAGTTAGTTTTCTTTGATTTTTTTGTGGCTTTAGTACTTGATGATTTGCTAGACCCACACAATTTCTGGAATACGAATCTAAGGATTGCGTAAACTATATACAAAAATACAATTACAATGGCTGCGTAAGATGCAATCACATCAATTGAATGGTACTGAATAAAGTTCAGCTCTCTTGCAGCCGATCTCATATGAACAGCTCCTTTATGTCTCACCACATATTCGGTCCAGTATACAGCTCTATCCAATGGTTTGTCTGGCTGATCTTGAAAAACTTTTGATAAGGCTTTAGCTCTTTGGTGAAATCTGGAAAAGAAGGAACGCATCAAAAACGGGTTCATCAATTCCAATAATTTACTTTTGAAAACTTACGATGGTTCATTCAAAATTCGATTAATGGATTGGGATAATTTCTCCTCTGATAGTTCTGTCAATTCTAAAGTCAACGCAAAACCAGAACTTTCGGATTTCTGCATGTTTAACATTTGGTCTCCCAACATGGGAATTCCTAGTAGTGGTACACCATGATACACGGCTTCTGTTGTTCCTCCGTAACCCCCGTGGGTAATAAACATTCGGATTTTAGGATGACCCAAAATATCCTGTTGTGGAAGCCATTTTCCTAGTTTAACATTTTTTGGCAAATCGGGCATTGTCTCAGTTTCCCATTTCCAAAGAACTTTTTGCTTCAATTTGGCAAATGCGTCTGTGAACATTTTTCTGTACTTGTCTGGCATCGTGTGACCTTGAATGGCTGAGCCCATGCTAAAGTAAATGAAACCTGCGTCTCCAGAAGAATTTACGAAGTCTTCCAAATCCTGAAGAATGAAAATTGGGTTATTGAATCGTTAGAATTACTAGACTTAATTTAAATTACTTACTTTTGGCAAGGGTTGAGCAGGGCGACAATGCATCCCAGCGACTTCCACGATATCCGGAAGAAAAGCTTTGGGTGTTGAAAGACTGAAATGTCCATTTGACAAAATGAGACTCGTGTTTCTCAAAATGTCATCCACAGCTGGAATATTCGGATTTCCAAGCTTTTCTCTGTATAATTGTGTCATGAGTGGTTTAAAGTAAAAATCCTGAATCAAACCAAAGACCACCGTGGTTGCATAATTAATCATTCGGTCAACATAAGACATTTTGTCAGTATAAGCCAAGAAAAAATGTGGATTAAAGGAAGGAGGAGCTGGAGTTCCAGTGATCCAGCTATACATTGGAGGTGTAGACACTGGGGTGATGAGGACAAGACTTGTATTAAAATGATGGATGAAGCCCATGGCACAATCATTGAAAAGCGGTTGACTTATGATCAGGTCAAATTTTTCCTTCATCAGTTCCTTAATCAAAGGAAGGTCGTATGTGTCCCGGCAAAGTTTATCAAACCAGTCAATCATCAAGAATGGATTCAACTTTTTACCACTCTCCCTCATTTCAAACATATTTGGCATTTCTTTCATGGTCTCTGTTTCATCTACTGTGAGAAGTTGTCTCACATTTTTGACTTGTTTTTTAGCTGGGACGGGTGACACAATTGTGACTTGGTGGCCGCGCTTTGCTAATTCCATAAGAAGAGGCTCGTAAACTATTTTATGACTTTTGCTGGACATGAAGGCAACAGACAAAATTTTCTCAGAGTGCACAGGTGAACTAATCCCGGCTAAGAAAATCAGGCCCAGAGCACTGGACACCCACAAAAATGAATTCATTTTGATTTAATTAACACAATTTCAAAATTATTTCAAGTACTGAGGAAAGAATGAAGTTGAATCCAGATTTTCCTTGGCTTATATAATACAGAAATAATATATTATGCAATGCGAGTGCTTTGACTGTATTTGACAGAACTACCATAAAATGATAGCCATAGCTTATAAGGTTTGACCCTGAAATGAAGTGCAGCAAAAACACTTCAATGTACCTTTGCCTTGTCATGTGGCTTATTCTCTCATTATCACATTTTTTTGTCATGCTATGCGAGCACGGGATTCTTTTTGTTTTCTAAATTATTATTAAGCAGCTGACAAATAAAGTGTTATGCACATTCATGTGTTTTAAAATCACGGAAAAAAACTAATATTCAGCTTCTTCTGGATATAGAGTGATGTCTTTAATTTTATTACACCTACTATACGTTGACACTTGTTGAAATCAATATCTTTTCAATTTTATTTTAGTTTTGGCATTGCCATGTGGGGATAGTTTTGAGGTCAAGGGAATCAAGTCAAGAAGTCGATGAACGTACGCTTCCTGCGCCTAGCTAAGTAAACTAGAGGAGGAAGAGAAGTCAAGTGAGTAAAAAAACACGGAGACAAGATGAAAACATTAAGGGAAAATCCACGCATGAAATTCATTTCCATGTTCTGCTTCCCAATCCCCCGCAGTCCTCAGTCTGAGGCTCCAAAAGACCGAAAGTCTTATTCGGAGATTCAGTTGTTGATGATCTCTCTGACACTGCGTTTCATGTTCCATTCGTACTCACCTGTTTGCACAACACCGGAAAACAAAAAGGGGATATTTGTGGAATACACTTCAATTTGTGAAGGATTCTATTAGTGAACACATTATTTCCTCCGGAATTCTCATTATAATGTAAATTACTCACTTTTTTCGTTTGGAGTACAATATTTGATTTTACCTTAAATTTACAAAAAGTTTCAAATTACTCCAATGAAGTGAGTTAACTATGTGTACAGATAAATTTGCAAATTGTTTATAAGTGTCAGTGATTGTGAATTTCTGGAGATGCAGGAAATGGTGGCCTCCACAAAATGGAGGAATATGACTCACGAGCTTTGGTTTCTCAGCATTGATAAAAGGTTCAATTATATTATTACTCAGTTTAAGAGATTACTTTTTCGTCTGTACTCGAAATCAATTTCATAGAAGCATTGAAACGTTGTTGATTTTGGGAGAAAATCGTCTGATCGTTTTCACCGGGTTTTGGAATTCGGTACATGTTACTCGTATTATAGTAGTAGAACTCAGGGTGGGACGATAAATCATGATTTAATGAGTAATCTAATTAACAGAGACATATTGCGTGTCTCCAGCTCTTAACTTGGCTTTGTGGTCTAAGCTCTGGGTTTTGTGCGATGAAAGTGCGTATTTTCATGTGACAATAGGATTAGATTTCAATAAACTCAGACTCCAACCAGCCTCACATGCTATTCAATATTGGCAATATTTTCATAGAAGAAAGCGGAGACACGATGCAAATCAAAACATTGTTAGTATACCCAATAGGCTGAAATTTCCTTCTATTATTGAACTCAAATATAAGCTATGTCAGGTTCTATTTAAGCTACAGAATACGCAGAAACTCCTGGCATTATATTAACTCCAATTTCTCCAGCTTGGGCTATAGCAGTTTTTCCTGGGAAAATGCTCACTTACTTTCCCCGACGTTTTCTTTCAGTAAAATCTTCATTTTGTCTTTGTCGTTCATTGGAGCATTCTAAATTCGTCTATCTGAAGTGGAAAATGGGTCAGAGGAAAGAATACACAAAAATACATTTACTCCAAGTGGTCCATTACTGAAATTGCAATACAATACAAAGCTACAGGGCAGCTGGGGAAAACAATCCTATTACTTATGCACAGGATTGATTCAGGAAAAAAATGTAATTGATTTTTCCAGAAATAAACAGACGAAGCAGTCCACCTTCCCACATTTTTGTCATCAACGGTTTCCCAAATAAAGTTAACAAGGGGTATAGCTATTTACAATGAATTTCGAGTAATCTGAAACCCTCTAGATTCGATACTGTACAAGAAGATAATGGTTACGCCAATGCTGTAAGAATTTTAACCTTGAGAATATTTCAAATACAGATTACAGCATAGAGGATAGAATTTATTTGCCATTTAGTCTTTGAAAAATTATTAGAACTATCGTACATTATATAGGAGTTTTTGAAGCCATTGTCTTGAAGACAGTGCCGTACGTTCAGATCTTTTTTTCAATAATTTAATTGTAATGCAAAACCAGGTTAACAAGACTGATTCGATTGCTCTTGTAGCTCTTACGGAAAATTTTTCTTTAGTTTCTCAGGTGTGTTAAATCGTTTTTAACTAATTTGGTTGTAAAAAGAAAGAAAAAATTCTTCCACCGTGTGTGGACTGCACGAGACACGGGTGACAAGATTTTGCAAAGACTCGTAAATAACGTATGTTCTATTTCAAAGGAAAAAACACCGAAAAAGGAAAAGTCTTCCATTCCTTTTCCCGAGGTTCTTTTTCTTTTTCAACTCGTAGTCATTTTGATTAAGTCTCGCCTGGGATTAGAAATCTAGCATCTACTCTACTACTACGCGTATATTTAGTTAGGTTACGTTTACGTAGTCTTTTGCTCCTTCCTTTCCCGTGCTATGCTGTGCGGTCCCACGTTACACGTAATAGCACGTGTAATCCAATATGCTTATGATTAAACTTTATTCTCATTTACTTCAACTCTCATAGATAATGCAGTTAGTTTCCAGACTCCTCGGTTTACTAAGGGTTATAGTGTTTAGAAGAAACTGACATCTTCCTTTTCCTTATACCATCTGTGTTTTAATGAGAATTCTAGCTCACTTTTCTCACAACTAATTTAACTCCTCTATTTCTGTTCAGAGCAGGCAGGCAGGGCCAGGAAATTCATTTATTATTGAATCAACAATAGATTCTCATTAAAATTATATTTGCACATTGAACATGTTTCACCGGGCGGGCGGAGGCTCCGCTATCATTCGGATTTGACTTATCAGACTTCGTGTCCTGTCCTGTAGCCGTAGCTTCTAATTATTTTTGGAGGAACTTTCATCACAGGCACAGATGACTGAATTTAATAAGCCAGGCATTCGGAATCCGTGCGTGGTATTGAATATTTCTGCGTCTCTATTCTGTCGCCCTCGCATCCTATTTATCACATGTCCATATGATTGACAATTTAGAACAGAAGTAATACGAAAATAGAATAAATGAAAAATTTAATAAAAGGAAAATTTCCCAACCCGACTGAATTATCATTCTCAGAAGTTGAATTCCCGATATTATTAATTAAGTAAATAAAACAATGCATGTACAAATTGGAAAATGAAAGAGGATGGTAAAGTCATTACAAAGCTAAAACTTCCGATGAAATTCGTCATGTGTGTAACTCAAAATTACAAAGTAAGCACGGTAAATTCTGGAATGTTTGTACCAAGTGTGAATTTCTCATAGGATAGGGCTCTTTGAATCAATTTTGTCTTTGATTAATAACTGTGAGTACACATAACACAACAGAGAGTTTTGAATAACGCTTGAGGAATCTAGAATTTCAAATAAAACCTTAGTTTTGCTCACGTTCACCAAACATGATGTGTTGCTGCCCCTGGCTCAACTGCTAGATTGATGCACTAGAGTAAATAAATCCCTAATTTGACGCACAGGCATTGTAGCCTATCCAAATGCAATGCAATCTGCATGTGTGTACCTAGAAGGAATGAAGGAATTTAATCGAAAATGAGATTGAGGTTTTAGTTTGAAAGGAAAATAAGGATGAGTAATCCAGAGTCCCAGCCAGAGGTCTAGTCGTGAAGGTCTGTCTCGTGTGTGTTCTGAGCTTGAGCTTTCACTCACTTTCCTTTCTATTTTTCCTTAAACAGGCCGGGAGAGCGGACCTTGAGTGACATCGGAGTGATCGTTTCACATCTACGACACTTGGCTGCCCTCACAGGGGTTCCTCCACCCCTCCTTCATCAATTGGCTGCTTGTGCCTATTTGGAACAACTCGACTCTGGTGTTACGTGTAAGTATGTACAGTAGAAGATTCGGGTCAACTAATCCTGTGGTTTTGCATCCCAGCGTGGAGCTTATCTTTCCATGCAAAAACCCTAACTAACACTGAAATTCCATTTGACAAATCTCAAGTAGCATTCGTTTTATTTTGGGCACTTTCATTTTCTAATTCTGTACAAAAGTTTTTTGACAATACCTTAAAAATTGATTTGTATTTCGGTCAAACCCTTCATTCAGACGTCAATATTTTAATTTTGGTGAGTGAGTGTTCAACGCAACTGCAAGTGCAAGTGCGTGAGAGCGTCACCAAAGTTTTATGGAGAAAAACTCAGATTTTGTTTGTCTCGTCGCGTGTCGGCCCTTGACATTTATTCTTCCATTTTGCCTTCACCCTGCTGCTCGACCCAATTGGAAACAAAGAAAAAGAATAAATGCTTTGTGTCCCGTGACGACTACAAACTGCTCAGCAGTAAAATTCTTAAAGGTCTGTCACTTTGGAATATAATGTTAAATGTAGTAAAAATGTTACGCTGTGCTGTTGGTTTCTTCTGTCATAACTGACGCTAGCTCAGCTCTAACGTACGCGTATGTATTGTTTGAAGTTTGAACTCTATTCGGATTGGATGAATGATAATTCATGTTTATGTCGTAGAATAAACAATCTTTTGATCTCGGGTATTCGAGTCTTGGTCTTGGTAGAAGGTCGGGTCGTGTCACCAGGAGGTTGATCCATTTCTTAAGCTCATTTGAGTTGTTGAGACCTCTCATAGAGTTTGTTAATAAATTATTTAGTAGACTAAGAACGGAGGGGCTTAAGAAAACTATGACGTTTGAACTGCTTTGAATATAAAAATAATACGGATTACTCTTACTTATTGCTTCAATGATTTCTCCTAAAATTAAGAAAACGAAGTGCTGATTGATTGTGCATGAATAGATGGATAGTTTTAAACGCGGAATCGAATGTGAAGTTTAAACGAAATCGCTAAATGTTTTTCGCGAAAATTAAAATTTACAAATTTAAGAAGCGGTAGATGGAATAAATAATGAAACAAATATAAATACGTGTATTCAGATATCCATTGCTCATAATAGTCATTCTTGATTTTATTAGAACCTAGAGCGTGCCTTGGGTATAAAGGATTCCTAACTCATACGTTGGATAATTCGAGGAAAAATGTATGCATTTGCAGTTGGAATGGAATTCGCAACAAGATGCATTACTTACGCCCAAAGAGCAATGCCATTTATGTCCAACGTCCAAACCAAAATCAAAAATAAACTTTCAATTTGGTTCCAAGCGGGAGTTTGAACTTATCTTGATATTTCAATTTGAATTCATTTCACGATCACGATATTAGTTTTTTTTGTATGCATTGAATAGGAGTAATCATGAAAAAAGCATTTAGAATCTGGTATGTTGTAATACTAGGAGTAGGACGCAAAGAAATAGGTAGGTAAATTGAAAAATCATTTCTCAGTTTAGGCAGTTTTGGAAAGGAAGTTCCTGGATGACTACTAAAACCCACTTGGATCTTTCCAGCTGTACTGAAAATGAAAACAGAATTATATTATTGGTTATATAAACTTGGAGGCAGTACGTACGACTCAAAATTTCATCACATAGAGGAACCGAGAGAAAGTCAAATTATGTAGACCTAATCGATTAGGAAACTGACTTTGACTTTTTAAATCCCGTGAGATCTCTTCCTCTCTGGACTTTTACTTTTACTTACTAACCCTAGCTAGGCCAAAGCCCTTCAACAACTCGACTCTTTTTCAAAGTTCTTTCAGGTTTCTTTTTTCAGCTCTATACCACACAAAGTGCTACTTGAGTTATTCTATGATGTAAGCAAGACATGACATTATTAGGCTAGGCTCTTTACCAGCACTTTTCTACTGCAATGCAGGCTTAAATTAACTCGACATTTGATATTTGTGACATTGAAACACATTCAGAGTTTAAAATGCTGGCCCGCATGCGTCTTTAAGTTTGCTAATTTTTTTTTACTTTTACAGTGTACCGGCAAGGTGACAAGGGTACGAGTTGGTATGCCGTCCTTTTGGGAACTCTGGATGTCCACGTTTCAAAAACTGGAGTTGTCGAGGTATGCTAAACTTTCCATAGCAAGCCCAAATTAATGGACAACTTTTGATGTTTTTGTAATCTATTGAAAGAAGTTCAAATATGAAACTGGCATTTTGACTTTGGCTATAAAAAATAAAATGACAATGCAAGTAACTGCAATATTATTGATTTTCTTCGTTCCGGCTAAAAAAGCATAGCAAAGGTTGGATTGAGCTAAGAAAGGATGTGTAATTGTATTTCATTTGATTTTCTTTTATTTTCCGGTTGGACAGGATATGAATGCTGTTTCACGGAGTTTGGGAATGGGATCATTTTTTGGAGAATCCATCCTAGACGACTCACCACGAGAGAATACAATCGTGACGAGGGAATCTTGTCAACTCCTAAGAGTAGAGCAAAGGGATTTTCGTGTCTTATGGCAGGTTATTTCATTTTTTTCTTTCACTTTCTTTAAGTAAAGCCTGCAGAATGCCAAACTTGGTTTTTGGGAAAGTAGGGTTAAACTACATGCGGGTGGCTGTTGTCCTTGTCAGAGAACAATCCAATGTTTGGGAATTCTTATCCTAGTGTCGTGTTTTCTTCTTCACATTTGATTGCATTCACATCCGTTGAAGTCTAGCCTGGCTTAATGGACAAACAGTGCTGTGCCAGGCACTGGAGTGCAAGAGAAAGTTGGGTTAACCCGACAAGCAAATACAATTCAAGTTTTACGTTGAACTTTATCTTGTCTCCTTACTATAAGGTGACTTGCCTGACCTTATTTCCCAATGGGAGAAAGCAACAAGTCGTCCGCTCCCAATCTTCACATGTGTATTTACGACAACCAAGAGAATTTAATTCTCAAAACTACTCAGCAAATTTTAAACCTTTAGATCTTTAACATTTCGCGTCAAACTTTTTCAGTCCTTCAAGAGTGTTGATACAATTTTGAAATTGTAATAGTATTTTCTACCAGAGGTAGAATCACATACACAAAAATTTGCATTCTATAATAATAGTCTGCCAAGTAAGAATAGAAATGCTAACTGTGGGAAAGTAATTTTGACCCCACGTGTAAACTAACCCTTGAATATTACCATTTCAATCCTCCAATAATTTGAAATTAGATCTGTAGTGTGTGCAAGAGTTCACACAAAAGAAATCCTCCTTAGTTGTAAACCAAACCCACCTAGAGTAATGGAATCCTGAGATTGAATTTTTTATTTATTTATTGTGATGATTCGTTTTCCTCCTTGGACTTGCACACTTGGATTCAGGTTCAAAGGGAATTCTCTCCCTGTAGTTCAATTCAATAGTAGTCCCAGTACGTACGGTGGTTAGCTAGCAGAGTGCGTATTCTCTTACTTCACGAGAAGTTCCTCAAGTAACACGAGAAAGTGTGTGAAGGAAGAACCCTTCCTTTGCCACAACTCATCTAAGTTAAGTTAAGAAGAAAGCCAGCGGTTTCCTGTTTCCTTTCTCTTTAGGACTGACTACAAACTTAAAGACTTGTCCTAGATTGTCACAAGGAGGAAGGGAAGAAAACTAAGGATGAAAAATGAGAGGAAAGCGTCTCTCAAAGTGAAGTCTGTTAAATTGAAAAAGCGGTTACGGATGAATTATTAAACCTTAAATGAACTCATACAAGTTGTTCCAGCAGCATAGCGTCTCATCCTCCATGCATTAAAATCATAAATGTGTTATGAATTGCCTGACTCTTTGTGTGCTTCCTCCTACTCTTCCGTTGTCCTCAAAACTAGGTCGACATTCTTTAAGAGTTAAGTTGAGTTTTGCCTTTTGCTTAATTTATAGACCATTTCACTTGATGGACTGTTTGATGTAAGGAAGAAGTACGACAGTATGAGTATGGAAGGAAATGAAAAATTTTACACTGTGTAAAAATGTTCATTTCTAACGTTCTGTACTTCTTCACACTAAAGGATCGATTATAATTAACGAACTGAATAATTACACTTGATTTACAGTCCCGATTTCCTGATACATACAAATTACACAGAGAAAGTATGATAAATGACCTTCTCAGTCGAAGCGTGTTTCTGAATTCATTAAGTAGTTTAATATTGCATTGGCCCAAGTGTATAATTTTTATACAGTTTCAAACACCCTGTGTTTTTAAGTGCAGAGAGATACACGGATGCTGAAATCCTTTGTTAGTTTAGTAAACCCATTTAGCAAGCGTTTAGATACTTTTAGTGGACTTTACGTATAGTTCGCTAATACTTTCTGAAATACGAGACTCTGCGGTTGCGGTGAAAAAATGAGAAAGTTTGAAATTCTTGGAAGCAATTTTAATACGAGGCGACAGGTTGGTTTGACGCGTAGGGCAAGTTTGAGAAGGAGCACGGATTTGAACTCTCAGCAAAATATGTTCGATATACTCGTAATGCCTGGATTTAGCGGGGTCGTTCGGAGTACACTAAAGAGTTTGCTATTCACTAAGAAGAAGACTAATTGCTTTGACACACGAAGAACCACACACTAAAGATCGATACACAAGTTTGGCTTAAGACGTAGGAATTTTTAATGCCCTCCTGAATAAGTACAGAAAGAGCGAAATTAAAAAAGCTGGAAGGGGCGGCTTTTCATATAAACATTAATAAGCTTAATTTAAGTTTCATTAGGAGAAAAAAGTGGTTTCTTGGAATTCTAAATAAATTATTGCGGTGTAAGCAACTGTCATGTCACCATCAAGTTAGTACCTAGTAAAAATCTTTTGAATTTACTTCAAATACATAAAATCTCAATGGACTTTTCACTATTGGGGACAATTCTTGTCGCAACTATTTGAGTTACCCGAAATAGTAAACTATTTCTAGTTCAAGCAAATGCGAGTTCAAATAGTAGAAGATTTGAAACGTGGGATGCTGGGAAGCTAATACTAATAAATCATAATGTGAAATATGAACCTTTATCGCACTTTTTCTTATCTGGCGAAAATACAGAAAGCCCGAGTAATTTATCACATTCGTAGTAAATTTCACTCACTCATTGAATCAAATGATTTGAAATGTCAAACACAGATTAGCTACGGACAAATACGTTAGGCTGTGACGCTCATTTCCTAAGAATTCATACAGTACAGTCCGCTACAGCAGTCTCGTGGAATTTAATATCACTTAGAAAGTGAATGTGAGTTAATGGAGACCCATTTTTTAGTATTTCCTTCCAAGTTCTAAATTTCTGTTATTGTGAATTTTCTTTAATTAACGCATGCATACAGAGGGAATAGGAACGAAATATTCATATCCAGTGCCTATGTCTGAAATTCAAGTGGAAAGTGCAAAAAAAATTCCCTTCTCTCTCAGAATTTTAATGATGTTGAGCTCTGAGCTTGCTTTTCGTGCTAGTG
>WJEZ01001945.1:0-15110 GCA_009869925.1 Thalassaphorura encarpata
ATTTTTTGTAGCTTCCATAATAATTCTATTGGCCAGTGGTTCATAGCTTTTAATTTCGGCAATTAGAGCCGGGCTCAAATTACAAACCCCTGGTAGACTTGGGTCATGGCGTGGAGTAGCCCCATCCGTCTCAGTTTTGCCTTTTGTTTCAGCTCGATATGAAAAATTTGCAGATTTATCCATAAGGATTTGTTTGGTTGGATTGACTAGGCCACTTGTTTGGTAAAAACACAACATGTGGGTCAGTCCTAATAGGACGATTAATCGGAACATTTTCTATGCCGTGTTATGCTATTCTGTTTTCAATTAAATTTAGAGTTGTTGCTACTGCCACTTCCTTGACTTCTGAACTCGGACTAATTCAATTACAAAGCAGCGACAGAGTTTTTCATACTTTGGGCAAGACGAGACGAACTAAATATTTTTGTAATCTCATCTCGCTGATTTCATCATTCATTCAATTCTAAATAAAATTCTTTATTGAGCTGTTGGCACTGATGATTGACAAGGAATGGTGGCAAGGTGTCAAATTTGATTAATTAGCCAGTCAGAAAAAACACTGCATAATATATACAATACCGTCGACTAGGATGATTTCCTTCTCAGCCGAGGATAGAAGCCAAAGCCAAGTAGGGTTAACCCGATAAGATAAACAAAAGGGCAACTTGCACTTTTATATTTTATTTACGTGAAACCTGATACACTCTCATTCGTATTTAGTAAACTACTAAATTCATTATCATAAATCATACAATCCCTGGTTAGTAATCTCGTAACGCCATCAAAGTCAAAAGTCACTTAAGGTCAGGAGTGACGGCATTTGTATTGTATTGTAATTGTATTGTAATCCCTTCCCTATATTCTGTACGTAAGCTTAATTTCCAATGGATTGATAAAGGATAAAACAATGAGAATGCATCAATCAGCACGGGATTTTTCAATTACGATTTCTATGAAATTTATACAATGGAATTAGATCAGAGCACGATATAACGTATGTTGTCACATATGAAGAATTCGCAATTTTGCAGTATAGTAATTGTGGTCCAATTATCGCAAAAATACCGTCGATATCACGGAAATTAGTCTTGTGTAATTCAATTGTTTCATTTCGTTATTGCTATCAGTCATGGGTAAATACAATACGAGCACTAAATTCTACTAGAACCTAGAGTGTACGATTCTAAAGCTTAAATTCAATGAGCTAAGCAATTTAAAGTACAAATTAGTGGTAATTTATTCACTTCATATTACGTAAATTTTACATTCGTGCATTAAACGTAAGTTTCTACAAAAAAGTCGACACAAGCACTAAAACCAGGTTCAAAGTAATACGAATTATTTTTTGGAGATACACCTAAACACAAACCGTTGGAGAATGTCTGAAATAGAATGTGAGAGGTGAACTTGATGGTAAATTCGTACATTTCGTTATTTCCGAACAAAGTAGTTAATAGTTTGGTGCTAGGTTTTGTGACCAGCTGATGATCATTCGTGTATGAGATTGCCCAAAGCCCATTGTCCAATGAATATGTAAATCTATATGGTCTGATATTTCGATGATCAATCGATGCTCACTCGTACTTCATCGTAATGTTATTTGTCGAACTACGATAGTACGATAGACGTACTTGACTTCCGATTAATAATTGAACCGTTTCTGGAAGTTTACTAAAAACTTCACCTGGGCCTATATCCTCATAAATATGTTGAGCAACTCCAAAAATCTCCACTCCAGTTGAATGGCTTTGTACAGTCATAAGATTGACCAATTCTTCATATGCTTGGGCTTTGTTCATTACGGTAGAGCATCGAATTCGTTCAGCAGTCCGGATGGCATTCGAACTACTGTTTGCATACGATTCCTCCACAGTAAACACATAGTATTTCAACTGAAAACTCGGCAAATGGTTCATGTGGAAAGACATTCTTGACGTAGAATAAATGATTGTAAGTTCCTGGGGTGACCACCTCATCATAACCATACGGCTGCAACGCTGCAAGTGAAATCTTTTAGAATTTTCTGCTACAGGTGTGATGAGAATTGAGTATAATGGCTGTCCGTGGATAACTCCAGCTGATTTGATGTTGAGCTGACCCATACAGACTGTTTAGAAGGTCGACTCGTGGAGACTTGAGGAATATGCTCGTAGGTCCAGTTCCAGATTGGTAAATAAAGTCAAATCTACCACGATTCCCACAAACATTTGTAGCAGACAGTGTGGACGTCGATGTCATAAAACTATCCGCGATTTCGCCATGATAATTCCATACCCATTTTTCCCCGTAACATTATATAGTCGTCAACTTATTGTTAAATTAAGGGGGAAAATTATATCTCACCAAAGCTGTAACCTCGCTATAGTTTATTGTCAGAGAGCAAATTTGTGCTACTAAAACTAAAAATCCAGCCTTCAGTGATTTCATGATGAATGCGTATGGACACTGGACACGAAGTTGGCTTAACTTAGGCGAAATTAATAAAAATACGAATGCTAATCAGTATGCCTATTGCCTAGTGGAGAACTAGTAGTAATGTAATCGAGCAATTTGGAACCTACTCTTTATGTAAGGACAAAATAAACGAATTGCAAGGTCTTTAGTTAATTACACATAAATTTATGATCACGCGCAATTTTGTGCTAATCCGAAGTACTTCAGAACAGGAAACCGATCATCTGAGTCGACTTGAAATCGAATGTGACCCTGAATCTCCCATCTGCTGTAACGGATCGTTACTTCCCATTCCCAAGTGGATTAAATAGCAACAGATACTTCGTGATCTAACTTTCTCGTGATGAAATTCTCAAGTAGACTGTTTACTCGAATTGACAGACTAGATAAAAATTGCAACCTCATCTCTGCTAATTATATTCCCCTTAAAATTAACCAAAATTCCTTATTACCCAGCCTTTGTGAATCTGCTAATTTAATTGAAGCCTGTAGGACTGCTAGTTTTGTGCATAAAACTCAATCAAAGCGCATGGGAAATATTTGGATTCAATCAATCACTTTTATTATTCTCAAGTCTTATATTTTCATTTCACTACTTATCAACGACATTTTCCCAAAGCTTTCAGTACGACTCACAATTTTTAACAATGAAAGATGACTAATTTTCTGGTTCTGATTTTGAGTTTGTTCTGATGAATGTATGGTCTGTTCTGCTTACTTGCTGGCTGTCTTGTCTTGTAAATTGTATTTTGATTAGGTTGGTATTTTAATTGTATCGATGTTTTGTAAGGTGTTAAATCGCTTAGAAAGCGAAGAGGAGTAAGAAAGCCATCATAAGACAGAAAAGTCCCATAGCTTCGGACAAAGCAAATCCCAAGATAGCGTATGAGAAAAGCTGTTGCTTGAGGGAGGGATTTCTGTAAAAAATAAATCACATATAATTGTATAAGAAAGCCATCATAAGACAGAAAAGTCCCATAGCTTCGGACAAAGCAAATCCCAAGATAGCGTATGAGAAAAGCTGTTGCTTGAGGGAGGGATTTCTGTAAAAAATCAGACAAAAATTGCGTTAATCTCAATTTTATAGCAAAGAGGTACAGGTTTAATTAAAAATTATTTACCTTGCATAACCAATGATGAGGGATCCAAAAACAGAACCGATCCCTGCTCCTGACCCAGCCACTCCGACGGTAGCAGCTCCGGCACCAATGAATTTAGCGGCGGAATCGATATCGCGTCTGGCGATTGATGTTGACAGCATCCTCTCCTGAAACAAATTAAAAAATAAAACAATCATTAAATTACACTCACATATAACAAATTGCTTATATTCCCAAGGGTCAAGGTCAAAGACAAATATTTTAAAATATACAAACCTGTTGAACAGAGGTGGTGGTGGGTGCTGGAGTGAAGAGACCGGCATTCATGAGGGAGGCAGGGTTCCCCTGAAGAATGCTTCGGCGAGCAATGGAACCATTCAGAAGACCAAGGAGTCGTAGGGAGTTCATTTTTAATTCTTCAAATTCTTTGAACTTCTTTTACTGCAAAAGAACAAAAAAAAGAACATTGTTATTGCAATAGAACTTCCAACCAAAGATATTCTAAACTGATGTAAATTAAAAGGTTTAAGTGTCCAAAACCTGAATACAAATAGGAAAAAAGGAAAAGGAACTTTTTAGTCAAGGGATTTCAAGGATAACTGAAGTAATATGAAAATGTGACGAAAACTGGGTTTAACTTTGCAATGCTCAATTAATCAATATTTGATTTAGACAAAGTTAAGTAGTATTAATATCTAAATTTCACTACACGACTGCCACTGCACTGCGTGCTACTCTAAACCCAATTGCAACCGCATTGTTTCCAAAAATGCAATCATGAGTAAAATTAAATAATGAAATGCAAAAAATTGAAATGATTGAGTCATATCTTGCAATGATTTGATTGTTAACATCACTACTACTACTTACTACGTTTCTAATTTTCTTTTTCATTAAAATAACATGAGTAAAATTAAATAATGAAATGCAAAAAATTGAAATGATTGAGTCATATCTTGCAATGATTTGATTGTTAACATCACTACTACTACTTACTACGTTTCTAATTTTCTTTTTCATTTAAATAACACAAAAATTCACTGCAAAGGCAAATGCTTTCTGCAATGCAATACATGAGGTTGAATGGAGGTCAGGATTTCATTTCGTGGTACCCGTGCCAAAAAACCCGGACTTTAAACCCAAATCCGAATGAATTTCTACTACATGGGCGATCCAAGCGCCGCCAACGTGAGTCTAAAATCCTAACCCATGGCTAATGCAAGTGCAAATGCAAAACTTTATGTAACACTATGCGGCTATGCCCAGACCCAGATATGCCGGACTCAATTTTCTTCTACTTCTCTATTAAAAATTAATTGAATTCAACGGCCGGTCGAAGTAAAGTCTCTTTCATTTATAAAAATCGTTAATTATGATTCTCACCTGACTTGAATTGCCGTCCGTCGGTCCGGTTTTTTGGAATTGGAATTGAATTCAGAAGAAATGAAATGGCAGTGGTGAATTTCACGTCCTTCGTCCTAAAAAGGCAAATCCAAGTGATGAGCTGAGAATAGCAATAGGCTTAAGGCAGGCACGGCAGTTTGGCATAGGAAAAAAAACTGGGCAGGGCCAAATCAATCGAGTTAAGCAAACGGGTGCGAAAATAGCCCAGGAGAGTGCGCCTAAGTAAAACACGTTGAAACTTCGGTCATTTCAAGACCTCACACGTACCTCACCTTTATCCCATGCCAAGTTATTTGAGAATTAACACAGGACACTCAAAAGCCAATATAAATTAATAAGAGCAATTTTTATTTTTATTTCAAAATCTTAAACTCACTTTTCATATGTATTTGCTTTGCACTAAAATTTTTATATTAAAAAGGCACATTTAAGAATTCAAGTAACAAATGACAGCAATGTAAAATGTAATTGCTTCGTATTAATAATATCTCTACTTTCTAACATTTTATAGGAAAACAAGAAAACATGCAATAATTATAAATTTTAACCTCAGCTGTAACTGTAAGACTTGACTAAGAACGAGTATTATTAAAATTGGACATGATACTTTCGTTTACACTTTTCTGGGTAATTCTACACTCAAATCTGCCAGGACGTAGGAGGCTGCTGCCCAAATTGCTGTGCACAAGTCCAGCTCGTCTTTATTCTCCACGACCATCGTGTCCGCTTCTATACACTTTTCTGGGTAATTCTACACTCAAATCTGCCAGGACGTAGGAGGCTGCTGCCCAAATTGCTGTGCACAAGTCCAGCTCGTCTTTATTCTCCACGATCATCGTGTCCGCTTCTGTGTGATGATACCAAAAATATTTACTGTTCTCCGTGTTTAAGCTGAGCCCTGGGACGTTTTGTTGAATAAAATAGCCAATGTCAGATCCAACTTCTGGGTCAGCTCGAAAAGTCGTTGCATTCCATGGGGCAAAGAGTTTGAGGACTTCTTGGATGATACAGCCAGCTTCAGGTGTTCCAGAAAAGTCAAGTCCAAGCGGCTTAAATGTTCCGATGTCGGATTCAAACACGGCTTTAAAATTCCACATTTCATTGCTATGATTTTTGACATAGTTTTGAACTCCCCACAGTCCGAATTCTTCGGATGTCCATAAAACAGCTCTCAAAGTTCGGCGAGGACGAAGGCCGAGGAATTTGAGGAGGGCAAGGGCATCTTCAGAGATCATTGCTCCAGCACCGTCATCCATGGCTCCTTGACCGACATCTAAAATTAATATTCATGTTTAAAAGTCAAAATTGAATCAACATTTTGTCTAAAAATTTATTTACCCCAGCTGTCGATATGCCCTGAAACCAAAACCACATCATTTGGATGTTCATGCCCAACGATTTCCCCAACAGAATTTCTGGAAGTCGTGAGTGGGAGATTGATGTCAGCCATATTGAGCTCGATCATAATTTTCCAACCTAATAAATTCAGAGTTATGTCATATCAGATTCCGTAATGTTTAATTTTTGGCAAGACAAATTAAATACTTACCTCTGTCTTGCATCCTTTGCAAAAGTGCAGCATCTTCAACAGTGATACAAGCCGTAGGGATTTGAGTTACATTTGGTTGATATTGCTGCATTCCTGCGTGTGGGGTAGCAAGGGAAAATGGAGTGACTGAACGAATCAGGGATGCAAGTCCTCCAACTTTGGCAGCTTCAGATGCCCCATCCTCCCGATAGGCGACGGATTCCCCGTAAGAAGTGTATTCTTCGTTGAACACAATAATTTTGCCTTTGGCCTGAGAGTAGAAAAATGAATTGTAAGGAATATGATATGGGTCACAGGTCACGCCCTAGTTTTATTTAAACTCACCTCCTCAGCTCTTTTCTTCAATTCGTCAAAACTTCGGACGACTAAGACCTCAGCCCTAATTCCCCCAGGAGGAGTTGCAACAGAAAATCCAAGGCCTAGGATTGGAATATTTTTCACTCTTGGGAGAAGCATACGGGCTGTCTCTTCACCTCTTGAAAATTAAAATAAAATTAATTAAAATAATTGGTTCAAGCCAAAACGTAATTGAAATTAACTTCTTACCTGATCCAATGTGGAACAACAGATTCTTCCCCATGTACATTTTCTAGCCCATCCTGTCTCATTTTGTCCAACATGTAATCAATCGCATATTCCAAATTGGACGATCCAGCTAATCTTGACCCAAATTTGTCCACGAAATAACTCAGATCATCGTAGGTCTTCCCTTTGAATGTTCCATGCAAGACAGCATTGATGATTTTCTTCGTGATGTCAGCGTATCCTGCAATTTCTGAGACGAGGCTAGGTTTGACTGTGCATTTGCCACTTGTACTTTTGGCAAAATTCTTCGTCTTATCCTCCGGGCCTTCTGAACTGATGGCATCGACTTGGGCATGGGCATTGTCACTTTTTGGCTCAACTTCATTGTTAATTTCCCATTCTTCTAAATCAGGCCAAGAAATGACTTGGGGACCAATAGGATTTGAAATTTGTCTTGAGGATGAAAAGTCTGATTGGAGTAAAACGAAAACTAGGACTAAAATTGTGTTGGATATATTGAGAAATCTTGAGATAGCCATATTCGACGGACTTAATACAAAATTTAATTCAAAAGACCGGAGTAAAAACAAAATGGACCGACTTCTACACTCTACAGCACCCGGCTACTAACTGATGCTTCAGCCGGTTTGACAGTGGCTTATTTATTACAACTTTGACTCGGACAATATAGAAACAAATACAAAATAAAATTGTAGAGATTAACTGCCCTTGCTACAAGGGAAGTGAATAACAACGGAACAGAGCAAAAAAAAGTTGAATATACTACACTACACTTTATCATGCAAGTTTCATCCTGAGTTGGCGTGACCTTTCTTATTAGTCAGTCAATAGTCCAAGTCAACGTAAAATTAAAACTTGAGCTTGAGCTTGCTCGTACAGAGCAAGCAGAGAGTTAAAAGTATGAATAAATAATACATCCAATGTAAATCTGTAAATCCGATGCAATGAGTTCAACATCCGTTCATTCACTACGCAGTGAGAAGAAGACCACGTAGAGGTTATCCTATAAAGTTTAAATCAATGTAATAATAATGTACTCGTAGTTTTCCTTAATTTCTTATCGAGGCGGAGCGAATGAGCTGTCAGCAGGAAATTGTTAAATGTCAACAAACTGACTGATTGAACAAATAATTTTAGGACGCCAGGGATTGGGACTTGTTCACCACACCACACATTACAGAATTATTTTTAATTTTTACGCAAATAGAGAGTTTTCTTGTAATAAACCCAAAAATTGATGTGTTATTGATTACCTTGTATTCTATCTGAAATAATTCTTCAACATTTTACTCAAATCAATTCTAGGTGTTAATTAGTACTAAAATAGCACAAAAAGTGATTATACTATTATCTTATCGCAATATTGAGAGCATTAGACTTGGCATTACCCGCTTCAACTTGTTGTATTTAATTTAATTGCGTCCTTCTGGAAATGTTTCTTGTGAAGGTTACTCGATATTCCCCAAAAGAAAGAAAAGTTCAGCATGGATGGAAGTTTAAGGAAAAATACACTTCGATTGTGAACTTGGATCTGGCCTGGCAGCATTGTTTTCCTCAAAAGTGAGTAGTACTTGTACACGCACTATTCACGAAGGTTTTGGGTGATTTTAAGATTGTCTTAATTTCACCCAATCAGCTGCCCATACGTCAAACTAGAAAACTGTCGGGCGACAAAATTTTCCTTCCACTTTACAGTTAGTTATATGGTGACAACGAATTTATTTGTACATCCGAAATTAAAATAATTTAGCGTTACAAAATACGCACCTTTATCGAATGCTGAATAAATAATCCAGTCACATTCACGTTTAACCGCAGAATTGACCGGCCAAATGAACCCCCGTCAGTGTACATTTTTATTTCAGCTTGTATTCATTACATTACAATCCTTGTAAACTTTCGTTATGAATATGCAGGTTGTCCGAGCATACTGTGCATGTTAATGTTAACTTGACTTGACTTTTGCTTAATTCAGAATTGAATTAAACAAAAGTAATGAAATGTGTTTCATGCCATTTTAGAACTAGTCATGACTAGTGTACTGCTATGAGTGTGAACCAATTCCTTGACCCTTAACCCTGTGAATAATAAAAAAACTGTTAGAGGGGAGGCAGGTCACACACAGAACACTCAGTTAATTTTAGTTCTCTCATGCCACGCCAAGTCAGTCGAACCTTCTTATCATCTCCAATGCTTTAACCTAATTATCTACCGGCACCAGACACTGACACCATGATTGGATTTTTTAAACCAAACTGCTCTCCAGTCTACATATTACTTTTTACCAGCAGCTCCAGTTAGCACAAATTTGATTTTATTGTTCATACAGGCCCCTATCCTCCATCCACAAGATCAAGACGTAATGTTTAGTTAGCTAAATCATCGTGATTGTTGAAATTCGCCAAGCAAACTAATGTTGAGCTTCAATTTTATTTGAAAATTAAAACTCTACAAGGTTTTGTAAATTCATATCTGGATTCTGGATGTGTAGAGTTCTCTGGTAGCAGATTGTTTTGAAGTAAATAACTATAAATATTAAAATGCCAGTGTCAGTGTCGTGGTCACAATTACGACGAGATGCCGATTTTATTCATAGGCGGAGATTGTGTTGCAATGAAAATCCAGGCATTCGGGATTTTTGTAAGGGCGCTGAGAAATTACTTCTCCTGATTAATCAGATGGGCAAGCAATTGGGCCCACTGGAATCCGGCTATTATTACGGATGGTATAAATTGATTAAGAATCAAAAGAGATCTGGTCAGAGCAGGAAGGCTAAAGCAAAGCGAATGCAAAGAGTGATACTGAATAATCCTCATATCGCTACAATTATCTGCTTTTACCAGCATACTGATTTAATTTTTACGGATCAACGTGAATCTGAGCCTCATTTAGTGGAGAAAATCGAAGAGGATATCAAAGAAGATATCGTCACACTGGCATCGACAACAACTCCCCCAATACAATGACCCCGATGAAAAATCTGATGAAGAAATTTCCATGGACGATTTGGAATTGTACTGACAATGGGATGGAAAAAATTCACCGGAAACAAATGGACGACACGAAGAAGTTTAACGAAGAAACTTGCATTTTAAATTGCGAGTACGCAAGATAAAATTTTAGCAAACTTTATATTGAATTTAAATAAACGCTTCACACTTTAAGTAAAATTTATTTGTTTGCTCGTTTGTGTTATAATTTTACACCTTAGCAAGGTTACTACATTACAGAGTCGATTCCATCTTACCTCCTATCCTATGCACGTACAATAAAGTTGAGCTAGAGGTTAAACTGATCATACTCAAACACAGGTCAAGGTCAAGATTGTTATTATTTGACTAAGACGTTAAAGCAGAAGGTAGGACTGACAATATGGGAAAATGTGAGTAAAATTTTAGGTGTTGCCTTTAATTGTGTATTTTTACTTGACTACTGATTTAGTTTTTTCAGTCGATCAATCTGAATCTGTTTAAAACGGAACGGAGAACTCTGAGAAGTGCTAATCATTTGTGCAGTGAAATTAGGCAAGGCTAATATGAACAACCAGATCTCAATAAGCAAAATGAACGTGATTTATTTGCCTAATACTCATGTAATTCATTGGACAAACACAAAAATCAAATAGGAGTGTACTTAATGTACATCGCTAGGTGTTAATGTATTAAAGTTGGACGTTCGTTCGTTAATAGAATCTTACCGACCACTAATAATATAAACTTGTGCCAGACACGTGCTACTGCTGCATTTGGGTTTTGATAATAATTCATTAGCTCTTGACGTTTGATTTTGACTCATTCATTGTTGACTTTGGGGAATTAAAGTGCGACTACGTATATCCGGCTTGTGCCAAGTGCCAGTGCCAGTGTCTTGAATTTATAAGAGCATGTAATGCACTTGACAAGGATTTGGATTTAGTTTATGCTCATGAACTTAAACTTAAACGTAAGCAAATAAACCCAAATCAAATTAATTCGGGTCAAAAGTATGACAAGACAAAAGTTGGACAACTCTGGCCTTCACCTGAATTTGGTCAGTATGAATGAATCAGTCAATCGGACATTATATCCATGTTGATAACAAAATTAAATTAATTCATTATGAGATTTAATCGGGTATTTTTACTTTTGTTTAATGCATTGGCATTCCTATCTCGACAATTTTCAACTGTATTGAGTGTGGGTGATCAAATTTATCATCGTCAGAGTTACTGCTATTCTAACCCAAATTGTGGTCCGGATACTTGGCCAGGAGTATGCAGAACTGGAGCCCTTCAATCCCCTATTAATTTTGATGGAGCACAAATAACTGTGAAATTAATGCTACCATCTTATCGTCATTTTTATCGCTACCAAACCCAAGAATCTACCAGGTTTCTTATACAAAATACTGGACATACTGTTGAAATTTTATTTCCAGAAGGAAGTGAACCAATTTTGAAAGGATTTACACTGGATATACCAGGAAATTACAAATTTGCCCAAATGCATTTCCATTGGGGTCAAAATGATGGAGTTGGGTCAGAACACACACTAGCTGGAAAATCCTCAGCTTTAGAATTACATTTGGTTCATTATTCTATGAATTATGAAAGTTTTACTGTTGCGTCCTCCACGGCCACAAACGTGGATCCAAATGCAGTTGTGATTATTGCAATTTTATTTGATGTGAGTCCATTTGATAATTTGGAACTTGCACCGATCATTGACTCAATTCCCTTAATTCGTGAATATAATAATGGTGAAGAAGTGAGTGTGAATAAATTTTTAAATCTTAAGGCTCTGTTTCCTAAATCTTTAGAATTTTATCGCTATCGTGGTTCTCTCACTTCCCCGAGTTGTGCTGAAAATAAGATCTGGACTGTGTTTAAACATCCTAACAGAATTTCAGTTAGACAATTAGAAGTATTTAGAACTGTGTTTGAAACTAATAATGTGGATTTGATTGTGGTCAATAATCGTCCAATTCAACCAAGGAATGGCCGTGAAATTTCATTGTACATAATACCACATAATTTACTCGATTGGTTTGTGCGTTTGTTTACAAATATTTATACGTATATAAGAGGACTAATTTTAAGGCCTTTCCGAAGGCTTGCAAATCTAATTCAAACTTTTAGATCAAATATTAGATCAAGAATCAAATATCATGAAACGTTTGGAGTATTGATTGCAGTGAAAAAATAAAATGATGATGTAAGAAAATTGAGACTTTGTTTACTTTATTCTTATGTTCATTGGGTTGCAGTTTCCATTTGCTTAAAGATAATGCAATGCAGGCTTGATTTATATCTTTTTATAGCAACTTAATTTGCATGTGTTGATAACAGCGTGCACGTACAATCTTTGATTTTTCATGGATAACTTTGAGCCTAGCCTGTCGCCTGTCACTTCATTCCATTCACCCTAAGTTGTAATGCACTTTTTTCCTATTACAAAATGCATACACAAAATAGCATGCGCTCAATTTTACTCATTTCTTTTACAAAAATACAAATTAATTATACTATAATTATATTAATTACAATTGCATTTGCATCAAACGCAGAATTTTCCCGTCCTGGTGGTCCATTACCTTATTACTTATTAACGTTCGACCTTTGACGTTGACCCGTTTAATTGTGAATTTTGATTCAAGAATTGACTCAAAAACCGCTGGCACGAGTTTAATTTTACATTCGACTAACAGTGACAGATTTCCTATCGCTTGGACTTAGAGATCTACGACCCTCTAACGTATTACGTATGAATTAGTTTATTTGTTTGAGCATGCGGAATGAGTTTAATTTTTTTTGTTCAGTGGGTGATTTGGCCGATCCCCAATCCAAGCAGAGGAAAGGGACAGTTGTCTTTAGAGTGACCAGACAGGCGGATATTAGACTTAAGCGAACTAACTTGGAGTAAACAAACAAGGAACACAACCAAATTAGAATTAAACTGAACATACGCTAACAACGGTAAGGAGGTCAAAATGGATATGGACATCGACGGAACGGTCACTAGTGGTGCTGGCGCTGTCGCTGATGTTCAACCCAACTCAGTGGTATCTCAAGAAATGGAAACAGAGTTGAAAAGGAGATTTAATCAATTGGAAAAATCAGCATTGGAAGAACTGGTCCTTAAGAAAACTGTCGAAGCTTTCAATGCCCACGCTCTAATTGGACGATTGAGGGAACAAGTTAATACTACAGTCATGCTCAAGGAAAAATTTTATGTGAAGCTCAAGGCTCTTCAACAGCAGGTTTGTACTTACACTTCTAGCATAGCACAGCAATTTATTTTGTTTATGTACTTAATAATTATAGTTGTTGCCGATTTCATCATTTGTTTTGTTTCGTTCTCCTTCTGCATGTACTGGTGCTCAGTACTATGTTCCTTTCCGTTGTATTTTTATGCTATACGCTGAGTCCAGAATTTTTGGTGCATTGCTAAAAATTAGTGCGCAGCAACTGCTATTTATTTCGTTTTGTGTGTCAATTCTTGCTCTTGCTACAATAAACTTTAATTTTAACTCCAGGTCACGGAATTAGAAAGGGTTGTGAAACTTTTTGAAGAAAATGCTGTCAAAGCTGATGGACAACAACAAAAAATTCCACCAGTAAAATTTTTCCGCAACGTTGGACTACAAATGAATTCTGAGGTCGCTTTTAAATATCCTCCATCTCCGGCAAAGTTGACAACCACAACTTTTAATAATATCATGGGTTCGGGTCAACCTACTTTGGGAAAAACGGCGGCGGCCAATGCGAGCACCAGCAATAGCACTTCTTCCCTAATGAAAGGGGTAATCGATCTCACACTAGAAGAGGACATTAAATCTGAGGATGTAAGTTTTAATTTACAGCTATTAGTTGAACTCAAATTAATTTCGTCCTAATAGTTCTCCTTAATTGATTAATTTTTAAATATTTTAGCTCAAACGGAAGTACTGAGGAAGAAATTCTGACTATTTCATTATTGATTGAAGAATACAACTGAACTATTATGTTATTTTGGAGTTTACGTCTACTCTGCGTTGTCGTCGTGCTGTCCGCCCAAAGCATAAAATTTTATATATCGTTGAGAAGAACGAAATTTTTAGTGAAGTGAGTAATTTTAATTTGTCCTACTTTTGTGTTTTAATGTCAAGTGAGGAAACTGAATGTCGTAAATTGACAATTTATTCTTATTCTGTTTGACTTTTAAATTAAACTGTTCATTTTCAAAAGTGTTAACTATTTGAGAGACTCCGTTGTGTGGAATAAATATGTCTATTAATTGACAACGTTGCAAGCAATTCCAGTCCCAGGTTCGATTATTTAATGTTAGATTTAAAGTAGAGTTACATTCGTGGCTCTGTTTTAAAAATATTCGGTTCAGTCATGGAAGCGAGTTGTAAATCTGTCCGATTGCAAATGCTGACCAGTTTAAGTAATAATTTAAAAATATACAACATAATTTGTCTAATTTCTAAATATTCACTTTCACCCATTTCAAATTCTATTTCAAATTGATTGCTTGAACTATGCCCCATATAATATTAAGAATTATACTTACGATCAGCTCGTCCTTTTGTCTCTTCAGATAAGTCGAACCTATCTTCCCATTTAAAGCCATCGCAGTCCACACTTCCATCCGTCAACAAAGACCAAGGTAGTATCATTATGTAAGAAATAATTAAAATAATATGGTTTTATTTACAGAATAACTTATTCTTTAACAAAAACAACAGTTTATACAAACTAAACACCAGCATTTATCTATTATCTATTGTTTATCACAAGAACTTCATATCCATTATTTCATATCCTTAGTTGATCTGAATTTACAAGCAGCGCTGGGACAGGCGCGTAGCTTATGACAATTTTTTCCTTAACTTTTTTTAATCTGCTTGCAACTAGGGTTTCAAATGTTCTCTGGATTAGAGTAGTTGTCAGGAGCATTAGAATCGTTCCCCATCTTCGTTGGCATAGAACTTCCACATATAATGCTTTTTATAGCAACACAATCTTTGATTTTTCTTGGATAAACTTGAGCTTAGCCTGTCGCCTGTCAAATCATTTCATTTATCCTACTTGTTGT
>WJEZ01001946.1:0-15107 GCA_009869925.1 Thalassaphorura encarpata
CATTTTTCTTCAGGATCGGATCTTATATGCTGGATTACAAGACAACTCGATGTAGAAGATCCAAGTAAGTCAATTCAAGATTAAGGCGACTGAAACGAAATATTAATTATAAACTTTTGTTTACAGCTGAAGCCCTTCATTTAGCACATTTACTATCAGCCCATGGCTATATATTCCCCATTGATGATCATGTTCTAACTGTAAAAAATGATTCAGCTTTCTACAGATTTCAAGTAAGATTCATCCATGCAAATTCTATATTTTCATCCATGGTGCTCCAAATTCCAAATACTTAACCAGTAACTTTTCTCTTTCAGACGCCATACTTTTGGCCATCAAATTATTGGGATCCCGAAAATTCTGACTACGGTTAGTAAAATGCATTGAATGAATGGAAGTCTCAATGACGGGTCACAGGTTAAATCATTCTTTCTTAATATTTTTTTTGCTACAGCTGTCTATTTGTGCAAGAGAACAATGCAAAACAAGACGCGTCTTGAGCTCGCAGACTATGAAGCAGAAAATTTAGCAAGGCTTCAGAAAATGTTTTCAAGGAAATGGGAATTTATTTTCATGCAGGTAAAGACAAACATAATATTTTTGCACAGCTCATAAATGTTAATATTACATATTTTAAATTTTAAATTAATTTAGGCTGAAGCCCAGAGTAAAGTAGACAAGAAACGTGATAAGCTGGAGCGAAAGGTGCTGGATAGTCAAGAAAGAGCATTCTGGGATGTTCATCGTCCATCTGTGAGTCAAAACTGCTGAGTTATTCATTTTTTATTATTTTACTGGAACAGCGCAAATATCATCAGCATAGTAGAATTTAATATTTCCCTGTTTGTTTATTTTCTTAGCCTGGTTGTGTCAATACTACTGAAATGGACATTAAGAAAGTTTGTCGAATGAATAGACCCAAACATGGCGACCCACGCAGAAATAAAGAACCACCAGCCCCCAAGAAAGAACCTGTACTGACTGCCGCGGATATTCTGAAGCAAATAAAATGTTATAAACATAAATTGGATAGACATTCCATCAATATTTCAAAAGTAGCTGAATTGTAAGAACTGCATTACAATTAAATGATTATTTCAAAAATTCTATCTAATTGATAATATATCTAATCTAATTGAATTTTTGGCATTTTAGANCTAATCTAATTGAATTTTTGGCATTTTAGACACTTGGCTTACTATGACATGTACTCAGAGTATGATCCATTCATAATTGCACCTGAACCATCTAATCCATGGCTAACAGACTCACTAGACTTTTGGGAACAAGAAAAAATAGGGTAATTTGGATTTTAACAAATTTTCGAAATTTTACTGTCGGTTGTTTATTTTAAGTGTCGGTTTTTCTATTCCAGGAAAGACATACCGGCCAGACGGGTTAGACGCTGGGGCTTTTCAGTCGAAGAGCTTTTAAAAGATCCAATGGGAAGGGATCATTTTGCTCGTTTCCTGGAAAAAGAATTCTCTGCAGAAAACCTGAGGTTCAATATGCTGAATTGAATTTACTTAGAATTGTTTTGACCTTGTGACATCTATATTTTTTAGATTTTGGGAAGCCGTTCAGGACCTGAAAAGACTTTCAGCGACAGAAGTTCCTAAGCACGCTC
The DNA here is from genome assembly GCA_009869925.1 of Thalassaphorura encarpata. Lineage (NCBI taxonomy): Eukaryota > Metazoa > Arthropoda > Collembola > Poduromorpha > Onychiuridae > Thalassaphorura > Thalassaphorura encarpata. The sequence continues at coordinate 1,628 of WJEZ01001946.1, forward strand.
AGGAGATTTGGGCGGAATTCCTTGCCCCAGACTCAACGTCCCTTGTCAATGTTGACTCTCATTCCTATGAGCTCACAAGAAAAAATATCCATGACGGAAATCCAGATCGATGGAGTTTTGACACGGCCTTGGTAATTTCACATTCACGCGCAGACATCCAACAAATGAAATATGGATTTGAAAACTTGCTTGTATATTTTTAGGCACACGTGTACCACCTGATGAAAAGTGACAGTTACTCAAGATACATTCGATCTGATATGTACAAAGATTATTTGACTGGAGCAAAAAAGAAGGTGCTTTTCCTTTCTTTTCCAGCCAAATTTAGAGCACGTTGAGTCACGCGTGGCGTGCCAAGTCAAACTCAGCTGAATCTAAGAATGAGATGGATTTAGAGAAAAATTGGATAGGCTCCTATCCAAATCCAACTCTGATCTGACCCTGAGCCCAAATAAGGATTAAAGCAAAGCAATATTATTATGATTATGTATTTATTTATGATTATTGTATTTATGTTTATTTGTTTGTTCGTTCGTCACTTGCCTGTACATGCGTACCTACCTAAAACTACCTCTTATTATACGCTGAATCGAAACTGAATACGTATTCGTGTGTCTTGCTGTTTTAAAAAAATAATTGCGTCATACTGTGGTCAAATTGTTGCCAATTGGGTCAATGTCAAATATTCAATGCCGGAAGTCAAGCTCATCATAACAATGGATAATGTTTATGATTTTGTAGACTTCCGTCAAGGGTATCCGGGCCATTGTTTCATTTTCTTCCAAGAAGGATTCCGAGTGAAAATGAAAGAAAATCTCAACAATGATCTTGTGCTATGCTGTGCGAATGACTAACTCTGACTTGACTTCATAATTACGTAATATTTAAAACAAAAAGTGATTATAAATCAATGTTATAAAAATAAATAACTATACGTATAAAAAATTGAATTGTTCAAACACACACACACACAGACCTCGACCTCACACTTAAAAAAAACTGCACACTACCATGATAAGTCTGAAAAAACAAAACTCTCTATATGAAAAATGTTTTGAATCAAGTCATACAAATTAAAAAATTGTTCAGGAACAACCCGATCCGACTGCTGCTATCTAAACCAAAACCAAAAACACTCACAAGACTTGATTTTGCTATTGAAAAGCATGCATGCTGGTTAATTAGTAAATCCTGCAAGCAGTAAATTAATAATACCCAAAAGCATATAGAATTATCTTATCCTATTGTTTAGAACGTTGTTGATCATCAAAATAATAAAAAGCAAATACTGAAAAATCTAAAACAGCTGCTTTTTATTTCTTATTGATATCAGTCTAAACTTCACATCGTAAAATAATAGTAATTTGAGTGATTGCCCTCAAGCATACACTATAAAGAGTACAGTAAGTAGCGAAGAGAAGATTAAATCTGATCTGTATGTCATTTTGAGTAATATGTACAGTATAGCTTAGCATAAGTCGTAAAATAAACTTAAGAGACTCATTTTATTAATTAATTAATTACAGGAAACGAAACACAACATTTACAAACCAGTGAAATCGGTCGTAGTCATTCATCATGATCATGATTCCTCATTGGATTCAAAAATACTGTTATTTGTGTCAGTTATCATTGGTACCCTTGGCCTTGTCTTTGGAGTTGAGTCCCCTGTTCCTCGTTTTGAACCCCACTGAAAATAAAATTACAACATACAATTAAACAAATAATTCAATCCACATTACATTACACTAATCATCGAAATTGAAAAATGAAAGAGGAAGAAGAATAGACTACAGAGGAAAGAGTTGCATACCTAGTACATTATCTATAGCAAGGCTTACCCCCCACAGGCTAACAGTGGAGAAATTCTGACGAAGTGGAGTTGTGACCGTCGTCGCTGTGGAACACGTGGTGTCAAAATCTGAATTTGACATTGAGTCATCATCTCCTCCATTCGTTTGGCGTCTACTCGTTGAGAATGGACTCATCATTTGTGAAACAGTCCGTTTAAATTTACTTGTTGGAGTTCGGGAAAGGCTCAAGGCTCGGGAGACCTGAAAAAATTTATACTATTCATAAAAACATGCACAAAAAATTATGGCGAAACTCCAAATTTACCTTTCGTTTGGTTACACTCGCCAATTTGCAAGCCTTTTCTCCAATCGTCGTTGAATCCTTGACGTGTAATTGGGATGAGTCGGCTGAAGCAATTAGGGTCCCCTAAAATAAAAATTGTAATGCATTGAAATGTGAAAATATTTCTCAAGTCCAACTAAATTATAAAACTTACATAATCCAGTCGTTGAAGATGATTTGCTATTTGTTTAGCAATGGTAGTTACAATGGATTCCTTTGTCCACTTAATCAAGGGATCTTCTAAAGCTGAGAACACTAGGATCCTCTCACGTAGATCTTGTTTATTTCTTACGATGAGTGCAAACGTGAGACCCGGTCTACAATAAAATGTTATTTTTAAAATTCCTGGTCAAAATTAAGAAAAATGCTCTGACTAATTGACTTACAAATCAGTGACTTCAACTACTCTTTTCAAATGTTCAAATTCAATTTTCTCAATAAATTTGTATTTTTTGGCGACGGGTTGATTCATTTGATAGGAATTTGTTGGCGGCATTAAAGATTTCCGATGTAGGCTTGGACTTTTCAAATTTGCAACAGATGCATTGGCAGCTAGTCCACCAACTCCTAGCGTCCGACTACCGCCTCCTCCATGCCCACGTCTTTTGGCAATTTGAAGGTGATCATTGAACAATAGAACAGTAATTGGGTCATGCTTTTGTCCAAACATGTTATTAAGGGAAAAACATTCAAATTTTGCAGTAGCCTCCTCCATGCCCACGTCTTTTGGCAATTTGAAGGTGATCATTGAACAATAGAACAGTAATTGGGTCATGCTTTTGTCCAAACATATTATTAAGGGAAAAACATTCAAATTTTGCAGTCAGAGATCTTTGAGCGGAAATCAAAAAAGCCTAGACAAAAAGAATAGTAAATATAAATTATGGTATAAGAAAAAATTTATAATATGCTTGACTTACTGGAAAACCTTCTATTTCATTATACAAGTCGAACATGGCAACTCTCTGTTCCGTTATCCTTTTCTCTTCATTAATACTTTTATTTACTCCGTTCATTTCTTCGAGTGCCTGATTTATCCATGTGTAGTCCGGATTTGTGTCTTTTGTGTACTTTTTTAGATTTGCCAAGATTAATGCAGTAGATGGTAACCGCTGAATAGGTCTGATCATCAAATCTGACAAAGACTGCTTCCCACATTCAGCTTTCCCTGCAAAACAAGACCATAAAATTTGAAATGTGCACCACTGTCTAAAATTATCTATAAATTACCTTGTGCAATGCGAAGAAACGCTAAAAACCTAGGTTTTTCTGCTTCACAACGAGAAATTTCAGTTTTGGTAGCTTCAAAGAAATTGACAAATGGTTCGTAAGCTTTTCGAAATCCTTTAGACTAAAAATAAAACCAGAAGATTAGGAGAATGTATATTACGTGTAATTTCTACAAATTAAGGCTATTACATGATCGCAATAGATTTTCCCAATCAACGCCTCGTCACTCCAATCAGTTTGAAGGGCAACCAAGTCACGCAACAATTGACGATGAAGGGCATAAATTGGTAATATATTCCCAAATATTGTTTTCACTTCTACTGGATCCAAAATACCTACCACCGGCTTGATTCTCGTTTTCACAAGGCTCTTTGAAATTCTGAAGGTAAATACAAAACAAAAATAAATTCATATTCGTTGTCGTTGATTCTATTATTTTAATATTCTTAGTAAGACTTACTTTTACAATACTCATGAGTATGCCAACATAATTCCTTTCAGTTTGAATGAGATGAGAAAATTCAGCCTGTCGAGGTGACATTGATTTGTGATCTGCTTTTTCTAAATACTCCGTTACATCCTTGAGCAAGGTAGCAAAAACCGCATCCGTAATGTCTTGAGGAGTATGAACCAAGGAATTTCCACCCAAATCAGCCATTTCAACATCTTCTGGGATATCAGTGATAAAACGTGGGCATCCATCAGGAGCAGCCAAAAGACTTTAGAAGAAATTATCATTATTTACATAAAATAGAAATCAGTAAATAGTATCTTAACCTTGTCACATTAATTTTACCTAATAATTTCTCGCTGTCTTTTTCTCTTCTTTCGGCCAATAGACTGAGGAGTCCCCCCTCCAGAATTAGGAGTCCCAACATCTGTGTCACTCAAGGGATAGGCCAGCGGACTTGTGAATGAATTACAAAATGCCCCAATTGTCGCATTTCCAAATTCATCTAGCGATTTAACTGGATCAAAGAATAAATAATCTGTTTCCGCGGCACAAGCATCAATTTGAATTGAACTCCAAAACCATTCCGCCTTCATAATTTTGGCACGCTCTGGTTGAACTTCTCTTTTCTTTGCAGCCGAATCAACCTTTTCTTCCAAGTCATTTATTACCTAACGCAGAAAGAATCCAATAGAATTAGTACCCGAATATCTTAGTAATTACTTCTAAATATAATTAATTCATGTAGAAATGAAAGAGAACATGACACATGTCAATATGTCACGAAATTTACATTCATAATCAAAATAGACCATCGTGGCCATGTCATCATTCACTCAGTCATACCAAAATAAATCCCAAAATTGTCATTCCAGTTAAAAAGATTAAAAAAAAAGTAAAACATGCAATAAAAAAGTTAGAAGTCAAGATATTAAAAAAGTAGGTAGGTCAAAGGAGTTGAGGATGTTAATGGGACGTACACAAAGTTCAAAGCGTGGACGTTTCTTCGGACTTTTCAAGTCATTGTCGAGATCATTGTCCAGATGAAGGGATTTCCTCGAGAGGTGGAGTACTACACATTGGTGAAGGCGAAGCACAGGCTGAGGCACTCAAAGAAGTAGATCCACCTAGTCCTTTCGTCTTCATTGCTTTAACCTTTATTTATTAGTGGTTTCATTAAAGTCAAAAGTTAAAAGTCACATCACACATAAGCTCTCCCATAAGTATCACGATTAGAATTATAGACAAACAACCCTTTTTTCTTGCATTAATAAAATATTTAGTCAAGAATTAATTAAGAACACAGGTTGTTCCAATCAATCGGTTGTCAAAATCCCAGTCAATTGTAAAAAAAGGACAGGAAGGACGAAGGTTGTGTTTTACCCCAGGTAGGTTATGAAGAAAAGATTATTGAAATAAATTGGGCTTACTATGTGCGTCGCCTCCGAATCATCCGGTTCCACAACACTACCTCCATTTAATTCCACAAGTTTTACCATACTAATTTTGTCAGCTTCATCAAATCCTTCAAAAGCGATATTACATTTGTGAAAGGCTTTGACTTTGAACTCATCCTGCAAGTAGACGTACAAAATTTCCAAATGAATTATTTTAGAAATAAGCATTAATATTCAGAATTTCTGAATATTTTGTTTACTTGTTTTATCCGAGATGTCGCAATGTACGTAAAAGAGATAAAGTTATTCCACAAGTTTTACCATACTAATTTTGTCAGCTTCATCAAATCCTTCAAAAGCGATGTTACATTTATGAAAGGCTTTGACTTTGAACTCTTCCTGCAAGTAGACAAACAAAATTTCCTCATGAATTATTTTAGAAATAAGCATTAATATTCAGAATTTCTGAATATTTTGTTTACTTGTTTTATCCGAGATGTCGCAATGTACGTAAAAGAGATAAAGTTAAATAATTTGCGAATTTTAATAAGGAGAAATTGTTTAAAACAGTTTAATTTAACTTACCAAACTAGATTTTAAACTCATGGCCGAGCTATTTCTCTCTGTCCATAAAAACTCAATCCATTCTGGCTTGAGAATTGGGCGTCCAAGGGCTACAGCATCTCGATACTTGTCCCCACGAACTTTGTCCGCAATTAAATGAGTTAGTGGTGCGTCTTTCTCCAGAAATATTCCATCCATGTATAAAATAAATCTTCGGAGCTCATACTAAATTAAAAGAAAATATGCAAAATCTAATATTTTTCAAAATTATATTCATATTTGCCCTTACGAGTTGTTCCTTGGTTCTCATTCCAGTCACGGCCACTTTACAATTCCTCAAATGATGACAATATAGAGGATATCCGGAATGTATGGGTGGAAGTTTTTTCTCCCTTGTCTGCTGAAGAACATCCACAATAGCAGGGACTCCATAAATTTTAATTTTATTTGACCTCCGAAGAGAATCAAATAGAGCTCCACTGAAGTTTTCAAAAATCATGATTGATATGGATGTATCCGCTCCAGCCAAGGCATTCACATCATCTGGATCCTCAATTGGAATTGCTTGCAACTGAAGCTCCTACGTACGAAAATCAAGACAAGACGTTTTTTATAGCATATTTTAACGTCAAAGAAATGATTCAAATGATATTTTTAAAGAAGTTGTGATGATACCGGTGAGGTGACCGATAACGCGTAAAAAATTACCTGCAAAGCAGTTGTAAGCTGGACATTGTCAACTAATCCAGAACCAACCAAATATGCAATCTGCTCCTTCGAGGCCATTATGTTATGTAACTGCAGAAATAAAAGAAAGCAATTAGAATTACAATGATATATAATACTAACTAATAATAATTATACTGAATTTAATTAAGCAAAACACCGTGTAGTTGGTAGTAAGCCTTTGAGTCTTAAGTTACGAACCAAAACTCAATACTTCTTATCATTATCTACATCTGCACGATTAAGACCAAAAATACAACGCAATACAGAGATTAAATGAACCAAACTTACCTAATTGGTTAATTTGAACGTTGTTGTATTAATTTCCAGAGGATGAGATCCAAAATTGAGTCGAGTTCCACTTTTAATCAAGCTAGACAAAGGGCAACCATTGCACGTCGTTTACGTTGTAACTTTGTTCAATGAGGAATTAAGCAAAACACCGTGTAGTTGGTAGTAAGCCTTTGAGTCTTAAGTTACGAACCAAAATCTCAATACTTCTTATCATTATCTACATCTACACGATTAAGACCAAAAATACAACGCAATACGCAGATTAAATGAACCAAACTTACCTAAGTGGTTAATTTGAACGTTGTTGTATTAATTAATTTCCAGAGTGGAGGATGAGATCCAAAATTGAGTCGAGTTCCACTTTTAATCAAGCTAGACAAAGGGCAACCATTGCACGTCGTTTACGTTGTAACTTTGTTCAATGAGGAAAAATGTGAAGAATTTTGAAACAACAGCAACAGCAACACAGTTTACTAGTGACTCGGCTTTGCTTTGCTAATAATTTAAGATGAGATTATCCTTATTTGCTACGTTGTGCTACAGTTGTGCTATGCCCGTGGCCCATATGCCTCATACCCACCTTTGTATGTGATGAATAAAGAATTTATTCTCCCTCGCCTTTCCTTCCGTTGGAATTCAATTTATACACTTTTAATCAAGCTAGACAAAGGGCAACCATTGCACGTCGTTTACGTTGTAACTTTGTTCAATGAGGAAAAATGTGAAGAATTTTGAAACAACAGCAAGAGCAACACAATTTACTAATGACTCGGCTTTGCTTTGCTAATAATTTAAGATGAGATTATCCTTATTTGCTACGTTGTGCTGCAGTTGTGCTATGCCCGTGGCCCATATGCCTCATACCCACCTTTGTATGTGATGAATAAAGAATTTATTCTCCCTCGCCTTTCCTTCCGTTGGAATTCAATTTATTCGGATGAATTTGGCTGAGCCAGCAGATTGGACTGGCTGAGGGTTTGCGCCCAAGGTAAAATTACCCCATGAGACTAGGCAGAGGGAACTCATAAAAACAACACCTGGGATACCCGGGTTTTCCTATGATGAAGATGTAGAATGTAGAGTCAGATTTAATTTTAGAAGCCTAGCTAAAGCCATAGCCATCCTAGCGTCCTAGTCTAGAAAACTGACTGGCATTGGGAGAAAAATGAACATGAATTATTTATTTTTTCGTCTTTTTTTGACTGATTTATGAGGATACGAGGATACCCCGATAGCGATAACAATGATATGATTAAGACTAACCAGTGACAATTAAATTAAATCCGCCTTCAAATAAAGTTATATGATAAAAAGTACATTGTATCTTAAAATGTAATGTTATTTCAGAAGCTGTATGCTGTAATTAAATAGCCGATAGCGATAACAATGCTATGATTAAGATTAACCGGTGACAATTAAATTAAACCCACCTTCAAATAAAGTTATATGATAAAAATTACATTGTATCTTAAAATGTAAAGTTATTTCAGAAGCTGTATGCTGTAATTAAGTTCAGGGACCCCAAGTTCAATTGAATCACCCTTATTTTGAAAAACTGGAATAATGCAAGCTCAACGTCAACCAGACAGATATGTAAAAGCAAAAGGGTTTTAACCGTGTTGACCTTCTTCAACTTTACCTACTTTTGTACAAACTGATATAAAAAGCATAATTTAAATGATGTGTCAAACATATTTGTGTATCAGTTAAACGAACAATTCAAAGCTGCAATAAAGGACAACATGACACCCATTATTATTATCAACGCTACTATCTCAATCAAAGATTCTGTCTAGCTTAATTTTGCTCATTTACTTAATAATTAATTTTACAATTTTTCGGAATAATCTGACAAAATTATCACATTTCCCAAGTCGGTCCATGCAATGAATTAATTTTTTAAGCCCAAAGCACTGCACGAGAGTTGTGGCAAAATCCAAATCCTTGAGTGAATTCACATCCACGTCAACCACTTTTTTCCTTCCCATTCACTTTGCGTTGCGTGCCGGCTATTTTCCTATACGATTTGTCTGACCTATCTTCTCCAGTCAGTGTCTTGTCCAGGCCCACCTCCAGCTTCTCCTGTTGCATTTAACTCAATTGCTAATTGCTAATAGCTAATTGCAATAATAATAATAGAGTGTCAACAATGAAGTCTTGGTCTTGGTCATCGTGGTTGTCCATCCTCTTCACCCTTGCCCTTACCCTTGGTCCAGTCTCCATCCTCTCAGCCAAAGACACCCTCGTCCTCATTGACAATCTAGCAATCAAAGAAACTCATTCAACTTTCTTTCAAACCCTAAGAGGTATGTATATTTGTCAGAAATTAATTAAGACTAAGCATGAATAGTTTAAAATCCGATGAGACACCGGTGTCTCCGGTAAAATCTATTCACTCAATACTTTCCCCAGAGAGGGGATGATGAACATTGTCTAATCTAATTTTTATTGCATACACAGATAATGGATACCAGTTGACTTTCAAAATGTCTGATGACGCTGGGCTCTCTGTGAGTAAATACGGAGTGTGGTTATACCAAAATTTGATTATTTTTGCCCCTGGAACTGATGAATTCGGTGGAGATTTAAGTCCGGAAGGTGTGGCTCAGTTTGTGGATGCGGGTGGAAATGTTCTGATTGCTGGAAGTCCTCATGCTGGAGATGCTATAAGAGATTTGGCTGCTGAATTTGGGCTTGAATTGGATGATGCTGGATCTTATGTCATTGATCATATCAATACAGTTCCAGAATTGGATTCGGGAAAGGTAAGCGTAATGAATTAATCGTAATTCTAATTATTTTTAATTCAGTTTAAACTATTTGTTAGTTGATGTTCAATACTAATATTTACTTTTTAAAATTACAGCACACAGTTATCAAAGTTGATGCTGGCAATCTAATTGATGCCTCTGTCATTGTTGGGTCTAAACCTTCAGGACCTCTTCTTTACGAAGGATCTGGACTCATGGTTGATGCTGAAAATCCTCTTGTCCTTGAACTTCTTACTGCACCTTCCTCGGCACTACTCCTATGACCCAGACAAGTCAGTTACTGAGGTTGGCTTAATTTTAATTTAATCAAGTGATTTACAATTTTGATTCTTGAGATCTTTAATTTTCTTATTTCCTGCTCTTTCAGTATCCCCACACCGTTGGTAAAAATACAGTCTTGATTGGAGCTCTTCAGGCCCGAAACAATGCTCGTGTTGTATTCACCGGTTCTATGAATTTCTTCTCAGATAACTTCTACTCAGCAAAGGTAGGACAGGTAAGACAACAAAATTATTTGATCACTATCTTAATTTTTGACACACTATGTACAATGTCAATAATTTGTATTAATTATTTTCCTGTAGGGTAAGTCTGGTAACGAAGAACTCGTAAAAGCTTTGACCCAATGGGTATTCAAGGAGAAAGGAGTCCTTCGCTTGAGCAATGTGACGCATAACAAAGTTGGAGAGAAAGGTCCACCACCCTCCTACACAATCACCGAAGATGTTGTCTACTCAGTCGTCATTGAAGAATTACAAGATGGAGTTTGGACTGGATACAAAGCCACTGAATATTCAATTGGAATTCGTTCGAATCGATCCCTTTGTCCGAACCGCATTGAAAGCTGTGAGTGGTCGTGCGAATGGGTTGTATGAAACTCGATTCAAAATCCCAGATGTCTATGGTGTATTCCAATTCAAGATTGATTACCAAAGAAAAGGCTACACTTTCCTCAGCAGTGCAACACAAGTAAGTATTTCGTATACTCTAATTTTAATATTTTGCAGGATTATGAGTTTTGCTAATCAATAATTCTATTGCAGGTATCAGTACGTCCATTACAACATACACAGTATGAGAGATTCATTCCATCAGCATTCCCTTACTACGCAAGTGCATTTTCAATGAATGATTGGAGTTTTCATCTTTTCTTGTGTGTTCCTCCATTACAAAGAGAAGGACAAGAGTGATTAAAAGACGGGATGGATGAGTATTGTATCCAATAAATAGAACAGCTTATAATTAATTAGTCCAGTACTTATCTATCTATCAAATTGTTCGTATGGTTGTTTCTGTTGACTTGACACCAATTCGTTTAATAAAAAGATTGTGACCAAAGGAGACTTTCTGAATATGAAACTATCTCTTGATTTTACACCATTTATATTGCGCTTAAGAACCTTACTAGAAGAATACGTTCGTTAAAACAAGCAAATAAAGCATCCTTTCATATCTAGTTGGATTAAACCGCAGCAGCCATCTTTGGAAAATATCAATGTTCGTAAAATATTCACGATAAACTTTTAAGTTTCGCCTGATATTGGTCTCGCTCCATGGTCGTAATAGTTTCAATCATCTTCGTCGACTTATATCTAAAAAATGATCATAATGCAGGGAACTATAAAACTATGAGAATAGATACTATACTATTGACTTTCATTCTAAGTAGCTGATGGTTCATTAAATGATTCAACATGAATGTGAATATAGAAACTAATTTCCCATAGCATAGGTAGGTTAGTAGGTTAGAGTTTTAGAATAATTTTAAAACTCTGACTTTTAACTTTTTCGTTTTCAAATTATTGGAAGACAATAACTTAAAGTTTGAAGGGTTTAAGCAAACAATTTTAATTTCCCAACCATATCTTTATACAAAAGGTATTTTGGTTCATCCTTTCAATTTCAATATCGATTCAATTGAAATTCTGAAACATTGGTTTTTGCTTGTTGTAGGACATTTTTTCATATCCTACCTACACTTATCATTATCAACATCAACTGCAATGACACAAAATGCAATAGAAGCCAGCATTTCGGATGTCAAACCAACACCAGAACATGTTCTCGACCGTACCATACCCATCTAGATGATAGTTAATTTTATGTGGCTATCTACATAAGTTAAATTCGTAAAACGTCATGTAAAAAGTTAAATAACCAAGAAAAAACAGTACATTTCATTACTGAGTCCCTTTTCATAATGTAAATGCTTAATATTTTGACACGGCGTAACTCATAACCAAGTATTATTATGTTCGAGTGTCCAAGAACAAGTAATGTTTCAGTGATTAATTTTGCATTTAAGCAAAGCAACTGTCGTCAGTAGTCATTCTTACATACATCCATCGAAGAGAAACTTATTGTTCAAAAGAATCCGTATCAGTATTCTTTCAATTTCATTTCGTTTCCAATGAAAAGTTTTCAAAATCCTAAGCATATTTGCCCCTTCCGTTTAGTCTGAGTAGTTACATTAGAAATAGTCAAGTTGATTTTCATTCTATTCTATCCCGCTTCATGTATTCAAAGCTAGTCATATGGATTTTATGCCAGCCAATACATACGACACACATGTAGGTTGTTTAGCATGAGGGGATGGGCGAAAATGCGTAGGGTGTAAAAGCCAGAAGTGTTTTAACATACTTAACCTAGACGCCCTACGCCTCAACACATGAAACTTGAACCAAGCACAGGTCAATGGATCAGGTGGAATTGTTGTTGCCGAGTCCAGCCATATTGTCTCACACAATTCTCAACGGGAAGTGTTTTTTCATATGTGAAGGAATTGGGAAGAAGCCAAGCCAACCTGACGCCGGCGCTGTGATTGAAGTGAAGAAGAAATGAAAAGACGCGTCCCTGGCACTTTGGTTTAATGCGAAGGCGAGGAAAGACGCACATCACATCATATCATTACAACTGCTGACATTGATTTTCATTAAATCTTAACAACTCCAGTCCACTCTGCTCTACTATCCAGCTTCATCTTTATATAAGGTAAGGGAAAACTTGCCTATAATTCTAATTTCTAGTTAAATTAGGTTTAGTTTAGGTAATTGAATCGTTAAACACCGGCACAATGGCTAAGTTCGTTGTAATCCTATCGCATATGTTGTCCCAGTTTTCTATACTGGTTCTGCCTTCTGCCGGCACAGATAATCGTACAAACTAGTTAGCGGTCACTGTTCTTACATCATCCAAAACCAATAAGAATAAGACAAGGACCGAAAAAGCCATAAAATCTGAAAATCTTGGTAAGACACTAAATTAAGTAAGGCATGCAGAAGCCGATGTCGCTATGTAGAGTCTATTGTTTTAAGGGTGGGCAGGGGTAATTGCAATGTTGGCATATGCATGAATTCATTGTCTTCTTGTTTCTCCATTCCAAAGACAAGTCAAAGTACTAGGTTTGTCTAGTCTTAGTCTCGGTCTTGGTCTTTTCATGTACTTTAAAGTTTTACGACAGACAGAAGAGGACAGAGAAAATTGCTGGTTTGCCATATTGCACTCTGTGCTGTTGCCATTGCCATTGCTGGCTTTTTCCTTAATGAATCCGCGGGACTCAGTCCGTAGTCCATGGCGGCAACGGCTACAGCAGCACAACAGGAATATCCATCCATCCCTACAATTCTGCCTGCCTCTTGCCTGCACTGCATTCCCTTCTTTTGAGTTCATGTGATCTTGTATTATGTTGTAATAGTTATTCATTTAGTTTTCTTAATTAATTTTAGGAAAAGTTACTACGACTAACATTCGTTCCTGTCACTGGTGACTGGTTGGGCTTCTGACTGACGTGACGACTCGACTGACACTGTAAGTTGATTTAATTTAATTTTAAATTGAATTTGGTTAATCTGACAAGGGAACCGTTTTACATGCGAACAGCGTCCAGACCCGACATATTTTTTATTGTGTTG
>WJEZ01001947.1:0-15092 GCA_009869925.1 Thalassaphorura encarpata
TGTTACCATTCATCCGTTCACTCGGTGAAATGTCGTGACGTCTTGTCAGACAAAGTCTTATCTAGACTTCACAGAAAACTGGAAGCAATGACGCTGCCTCCAATGCGAGATGAGTAGGACTATTTGAGTTTTCAATTTCACAGAAAAAAATTTCCTCTGTATTCCTTAGAGTAAGTGTTGAAAATTTATGAGGGAAATCAGAATTTGCTGGTTCAATTGAAGAAACATCAAATCTAAATTTGCCCACTCAGAGTACTCCTCCTTGGAACGCCACTGGTTCTTTGGAAGAAGAATACTTCCGTCCTTGACATATCTCTGCAGGTACTTGACTTGATGCGTTCCTTTGTCTTATTATACTCGAAACCCTGAAGCACATTTAATATTTCCTTGGGTTCTTGGTCTGCCTGCCCTCATTCGACTGACGTACACAAATCAGGCAGTTGAAATGTAAAAATAAAACACATTTATGGACTATCGATTAATCATTTAGACTTTTGAGCTTCCCCTCGTGTAAATTGTAGGTTGTGTTGTGATAGTTGTAGTGTTTGGAATTGGGCTAGTGTTAGAACGTAGTGTGATTGAATTATGCCATTAATTCAATTCAATTTCCTTCTTCACCAAAAGTGCGGGAGTGGAGAGAGAGAATGAAAATATGAAATATTTATTAAACCATTCTGCATGACTAAACAAAATTTTGGAATAGGAATGGGCTACTCAAGCACTTTCACTCCATTCTAGATTCCCCGATAAGTTCATTTACGGCTTGGCAAGTTTTCCTCCTTTGGAACTGAAACTTTAGAATTGGGAGTGTGCGAAATAAATATAAATTTATTGTTGAAGTTAAAGGAAGAAAGTACAGAATTGCAATAATTAAATAGCTACAATGAATCAAGTGTGCTCACAACAATGCTAGCTTAGGCTTACTTATGGTTGCACTTGCAAAATCCCATGTCAGACGTAAAGGCAGAGTAAAATAGGAACGCAATTTATTTATCTCCGTTCTTCTGTTCCCGTGCTCACTACAATGACATGTCTTGACTGGTGGTCTGATCTCAGCATGAGATTTCAATACAACAAATTGGGACAGTAAATATTAATTCTAAAGTGTGTCAACCTCCCGTCAAAGATTTCAATGTCCAATCTCACCAAGCAAATTCTCGAGCGTCGAGCCTCGTTGAGATTCATGAGACAATTTCCATCATGGGAGAAACCATGCGTTTCCTGAATTAATGAACCAATCCAAATTGGTAATTACGAGGCTTCTACAACACCTCATGAACTGTATTACTCAATCTTCCTTTGTTTGAAATTCTCAACCATTCTATCTTCACTCTCACACAAAGTAGACAGAAACAACTTCCCAAATCCTGACAGGAAAGTTCGATTGGAACAAAGGAGAAAGTGACAAGGAATTAAACCTGTTTCCTTCTCCTTTCATTATTTTGAATATACAGAAAACCATGGTTTAGATCGAACCTTTCTCTTCGTCAGTCACAGTTCAATCTTCACCATGATTTTAATTAAAGAGCCAAATTCTGCTAGGCTTGTTATTCCTAGTCAATAATTATACAACAGCTGTTATAAATTTGAGCGTAACTTTATAAGTTAATGAATTCCTCGAAACTGGAGTTAATTCGTCTGATTCTAGATTTAACTCGATTTAGAATGACTCTAAAGGTAAAATTTCTGGAAGGTTTGAACAATAATACCAGATGTATATGTGATAGTTAGTAGTTGACGGCGATATATTCAAAGTTATTGATTTTTTAAAATATTTTGTATATTCTGCAAATTAATCTTCTGATGCGATTTCTACGACTAGGTTGAATCCTTGAAACAAATTTAACTATAATGTTAGATACGCGGTCAGTATAAAAAGTGTTATATCAATTATCCATTTAACAAACTGCTACTCAATATTTGGGTTGGATAATGAACGAATTATCGTAATTCCAAAGCATTTTTGAGGGAGAAGTTTGGGAAAATTGTTGGTGCTACAGTGGTCACAGACTGAATAGCTGAACTAGTGAAAATTCTGCACCATGATAAGGCCCACAAAAGTAGTTAGATTAGACTATGTGAACGCCACAATCACTTTGTTATTGACAAAGGAGAAAAGACGTTTGTAATTAGTTCTTCCTCACATTACAGCCACTACTACCACTGCTCCTCCTAAGTTAAAGTTATAAGAAAAACATGTAATATGGTTTCATTGGGCACGACGACGACGAGGAAGACTTTCTGGAAACGTGGTGCTCGCACGTGCTACGAAAGAAGTGGAAAGGAAAGGACTTGTAGCATGTGGCTCTGAATGCCTTTTACTTTACGAAAGACATTGTCCCCTAGTTTCATCTCCCATAAAATTAGTTCCATCCAATACATAAAGGATTCAAGTCACAGCACAGTGTGAATTTTCCCAGGGGCTCAACGTCTCTTTATTCACTTTGTTTTAGAAGATCCCGACTCAAGAAAGAACTTACGACTGAGCGATTTAAGAAATTCTATAGCTGTTCCGCTCAAATTTATTATCTATTTATTAGTGTGTTTGATTTCATTTTGAATGAAATTGTCCTTATCTTACAGCTTTGGGAACTTTTGTAGGTTTTAACTAATGTCTTAATTTCAGCAATGGGTGCATGTCACTTGGGTTCCTGAACTACGTTTTAAATAATTTGTCATGGATTTGTAGTGTGTTATCAGAAATGAATTGACAGTCATGGTGAAACCAAGACAAAATATAGCCAAGTACTCGTAAATTTGTATATGTCACTTGGGTTCCTGAACTACGTTTTAAATAGCCTGACATGGATTTGTAAGTGTGTTTTCAGAAATGAATTGACAGTAATGGTGAAACCAAGACAAAACATAGCCAAGTACTCGTAAATTCGTATTCATAAAAAATGCAAAGTGAAAAGTCAGCCGATTTGGTACTGAAGGACAAATGTGGAAATTATGAAGATTAATGTCTCAAGCTTAGGCACGTCTGACGTTTTTGGGAAAGGAGAGTGAAAGCAGGAGTCAGTCTAGGAAGACATTTTTTCTCGTACCGTGACATATTATTTCACTCTTACCTTGATTAGCAGCTAGTAGAAGGAGTAGACATTGAATGGCAAGGACAGAGTTGAACTTTGGACTGGATTTAATGCGAAGTGGATGAGGTAGAGTAAAGGAGGAGTAGTAATCCATATCTACTCACTCACACGCTCCTTTTCTCTTCACGATGAGTCCAAAACCCTAGAGCAGCAGTCCAATGTTATTCCACTCTCACTCTTCAGCCTCCCTTTCAATCTCTTAGTCTTCTCTCTTTCCTACAAAAGAATCCAGTCAGAAAAAATTAATTAAAGTCGGATTTGTAAACGACATTCAATTCACTATACGACTACTACACACACTGTGCTTGCTGTACTCCACTCCAGTGCTCAACTTGAATTGCCCTGCCTGCTTAGGAAGTCGGGAACTCAAGATTAGTTTTGAGTTGAGTCCTTATAAAATAATACTGGGCTGCTGCCTTACATCCCAACCCCTTCCTTCACATACATACGCACATTGGACTTAAGTAAAGGATTCATTACTAACCCACCAAACTAGTTAATCATTGGAAACCAGATCCCATCCTCGTCCTATTTAATCCTTTTACTTAATATTGGGCAATATAAAAGACCAGGGACGGGACGACATTAGCAAAACTCAGTGACCCGAGCCTTTAATTCAATCTAATGAACAAAGCTAAAGCTGAATAAAATTGAGTCAACTCAAATGTTAAATTTCAAATCAACAAAAAATTCACAGATAAGTAAGCCTGACGGTAAATTGAATTAAGAAGAGTAATTGAATTATCATTTTTCCTTTTTAAAAACAGGTTGTGGAAGTTGATTAAAGGAGAGAGGTTGTGGTTGAGTTAATTAAATTACTTTTTGATGGGTTTTGTAAACAGAGTGCTCGAGGAGAATATTTAAAAGGAACAGATCTCTCAGTATTCATGGAGCATGTGATCAAAAATTGGCACGTCTTACAGAAAGGAACTAAACAATATCATTCAACTGTAACCTTAATTAATGGGATTTAGCATTTTGAGAATCCGACGGGACAGGTTTAACTAGATCGCTATGTATCTCCGTAGAACAAATGGGACCGAATTCTCTGGTCTCGCCTAGGCCTTCAAAATTCAAACAAAAAATATAAATTACAAGGTTAATGTGACCAAATATGTTCGGACAGAATATGGATAAAATTCGAGACATCTATTTTACTTTTTTCATTCTTTGATGAGATAATATATTTGTTATCTTCTCAATGGTTGTATCCACCATTCCCAGAAAAACAACACCCCTCGTTTTGAAATCCGCACAGCCAATCTCTTGACAAGAGTATTTTAAAAGATTTAATTTTTCTCTTCTGAAATCCCACATCTGTGTGACTGTCGAAAAGCGTCGCTTTGACTAAAAAAATTGAGCAGAATCCCATAAACTATAAGATTTTTGTTTTAGGGATTGTAATAAATATACAGAGTGGAGTGGGAAGGAGTGGTGTGGTAAGGATGAAAATTCTCAGCTGCTTTCTCCTACACACATGGTATAGTAAGGCCCAGACACTCCCATCCCAGGATAGTCTGGGTGGATGGAAGCAGCTAGCTAAGCTAATCCAGCTTAACATTGTTCACTCAAGAGTAAGAGTTCCAACTTACTCTGTCTATGTCTTCGTTCAAAGTATTCTAGTCTAGCCTACGTACGTTCATTGGTTGCTCTTTCTTTCCAAGTCTTTACTTAACGTTTCCTAATTCAATATATTCTTGGGGCGTTATTTCATTTCTCTTGAAGCTGAGCTTTCTCCTCATGCCATGCATTCATTTTCAAAGAAAGTTTAGCTCATACATTATTAGTAGGAGAGCCAAAGGGGGAAAGAAACTTACGTGGCTAGCTAGTTTTTTTTGGTGGAAGAAGAGTTATCTTTCGTGGTTGTAATATAAAAATATAATAGAATGTAAGGGAGTCATTACAGTGGGTATAAAGTGCAATAGATTATCCTTTTCGAGGAGGCAACGGCTGCTGGATTCCATTCTCCCTCACTAACTCAAAAAGAGACATTCTTATTACTGGTCTTCCATGGGTAGAGCAAGTCTACTACTGCCACTGCCACTGACTTCTCCCGGCTATGAGTGTCCTAGATCTCATTAGAAGTTTTAAGACTTTCACTCCCAATCTGCTCCCCTCAGCTTTTTCCCTTTATGCAAGGAGAAGTCACACTCTGTGCGGAGGACAGAAGAAATACTAGAGCGACACTCAACCAGAACCACTGCTCTTTCTTCTGTCATTTGGAACAAGAATTGCAAAGATGAATTGCGAACCAAGTGCTGGTCTAGGGTTAAGATGTTAGGGTGATTACGGTTTCCTCGGTTTTGTTCCAAAGTTTTAAGGGACAGCACGACGATCGTGCATCATTTGTTACTTTCACGGTGTTCGGTGTTGCTACTTGAGCCTCGATCTCTTTATGGGGAAGCATTTTCATTTATTAATCAGTTATAATTCATATTTAGACTAGTTTTTCAGCTGAATGAATCAAAAATGTAGATTCGAGATAGCACGACTAGCCAGTATACCTGAATGTCTAGTCCAAACTCAAATCTGGTTAGGTTGACCAAGAATGAGTTATTTTTCTTTTGTTATATTAACGTTATAAGAAATATGTGTACGGCAGACCATTTTTGAATTGAAACCAATGTTGGGATAACTGTAGAAAAATCAATCAATCTGCTACAACTTCAATCTAATAAGGTTTGAGCAACCAGAGGCGGAATTGTCTTCATACATACATACTAGATTAAATAATAAAATCTACGCACATTGGAATGGGCGTATTTAATTTTAATCAAATTAGTTTACTTTGTTTTTCAGGAGTTTCCGTTTGCTTAGGTGAAAAAAAAGATATTGTACGGAGAAAAGGACAACCTTGTTTTTTGTTAAAATTAAGTTACTCAACATAATATTGGATCTTTGAGCCCCAGTCTTATAAATGTAATATTCCAGCTTACTATTCTAGTTTTATTTGAGTGAACTCAATACCCCGAATTTTCTTGGAGTTTTGAGAGTATAACTATACATACTACGCAGACATAACCAGCTACAAGACATAAAGATAGAAATGCATTGCGTGAGTCGTCAGTCGTCAAAGAAGTTGGATGGAATATTATTTAGAAAAACGTGGATATTCGGAGCGATTATCTGCCCACCCTATCACTTATTCCCTTCTGCTCAGTTCCATTACTCCGACCTAGATTTACAGTCAAGGGGGTCTTGAGAGTGGGAGTTATTGCTAATGATTTTATTGAGATAACCCTTTGTGTGGTTGTGCCCAGGATGTTTGGAAAAGTCTGAGGAGGATCAAAGCCTTAAGTCTGCTCCGTTGACCAACGATTGAAAGGAAATGTGCTAGAAAACCATTTTAAATCCCTCTTATTTATGGAAATTTGGTTTTTGGTGACTGCGGGAAGATAATATTGAACTCCTCCTGCCACTGCCAGCTTGCCTTCTGCTTCCATCGAATACCAAATAACCATCGGCTGACTTTCTTTGCTTTCCTACTTGAAAAGGTGAATGACATTTTTTGTTCTCTTGACGTAGATGCGGGCCCAATTCTCAGTCACTCTATCTTCCCCATCATCTGAATTTTCTTGGCAAAGGACGTTTTTCTCGTTTTCCTTTCTCCTTTGGCTAAAGAAATGGTCTCCTATGTTATCGGAATAAAACATCCAGCGCCCAAAATCCGGTTGTAAATTCAATTTATGAAAGTAACCATGAGAGTGGGGGCTTTATGAACGTAGGAGTGGATGCATGCACATGACACACAGGAAGAATCATCCTCTCCGTCAATGCTCGATGCAAACCATGGGGAAAGATAAACCTCAGAGAAAAATCTCATTAAATACATACTTTGACTACAGGAAACCATAAATTTTACTTGAGATCAGTTTATTTTTTTCTCTTTGATTTGACAAACAAATCTGTGTCCCTGTGACAGATCAAATTATCGACTGCGTGGGACGACTTTGGTGGGTTATTAAGTGAATGTACTTTGCCTATGCACAGTATACCACAAATCCTCACATGTCACTCCTTTGACACCGCTAAAGTTATTGCCTTTTCATTTCAGTCTGAGACCGCTCGGGTAAGTAGATTTATCGAGTCAGATATTGTAATTTGGGCTTATACTTGCTGAAACTTCGTGCTAATTTTATGACATTAGAGTCAACAGAAAGGATTAAGAATATGATGACATTTTTGCATGAATAGACCAGTCATTTAAAACTACAAATAGTCATAGGGTTGATGTAGTGTTTATGAAAGATGAGAAAAAGATTTTTCAAAATCTAAGAAAACAATGGTTCGATCGGATTCACATTCATTTGGAGGGAACGAAAATACTGGATTTGTTTCTGGACAACGTAAGCCATGGAAAAAAGAGGAATTTAAGGATTCCATTTTTACAGTGGGACTGGAGCAGCAGTTGCGGGAACATCACAGCAACCCCAATTCAAAGTTCTCTTCTTTCCGATCACCTCCTATTGATTTTGTAATCATTTTTCAATTTTCCGCTCAACTAGCAGTGGATGGCAGACCATGGTCATACGAACATCCCTCGCTCTGAATCCTTCTAGCCCAGTTTCAATTTTTGGTCCAGGGATAGAGAAATTGCAGGCATTTTTGGGAAACTGCAGAGACAACCACTGCACTGGCTGTCTGGCCCGAGTTGATTGTGTTTTTGACATTCTTTTGGACACTTCAGAATCGGGTAGGTAGAGAGTAGACTGAAGATACAGAAAACCCATGTACTCAGTCATTCCAAAGCAAGTGCCCGAAGACAGAAGACACCGTGTGTTTTTCTACTCACTCCTGAGTTGAGTGACGGCAGCATTTTGAGCGTAGCTTGAACTAAAAAATGAAGTTGTTTCCCAGACAGTCTCCACTAATGACGTGACTTTAGGGTGGAAATGCTCCTTTTATTACAAAACCTCGAAGCATAGAAAGACTCGCTCTTCTCTTGGATAGGAAAATGGTAATGGCCGTGCTAGTGGTGGCAGGAGCCAAAAAAGACAAGAAAATTAGAAGGTAAAAAATTGTCATCATAAAAATTCCAACTTGATTCGTTGCGTCCCATTTCCTCCCTTTCCGTCTGACTCTGAATTTACTTCGCTTCATTTCATTCAAACTAGGCTTTCTTACTCTGACAGCCAATTTGATTTCATTCTTACTTCAGACGTTATCAGGAATGCGTGCAAGCAATTTCTTAGTCTAGCCTTTTTAGAATTGCTTCTCGAGTAATAGTAATCGACATTTCCTGCTTTTCGTTCAGACTATTCACAAGAGGAATACTAAACTCAATTTACTTAGATTCAGAAGCGATCTTGAAAGTTTTCTGAAACTGTTGAGCATTAAACACTTTGAATTTTCCTGTGTCAATTGTTTAGTTCTCTAATGAACAAATTAAATCTCTAATGAAAATCCGCTCTAGAATATCATCAGAAAAAAGTCCTTTTGAATAGAATGACAATAATAACCAATTCATTCTAACCTTTGAACTCCAGCACTATTTATCAAATACATTATGGTCTCACGTACATAAAAACGTATACTTTGATGATAAAACCCCTACCAAAAGTAGAGGATAAGAAACATAAGACAATTCTGGGTCAAACTCGAATCATTTTGACATTCTGATGGGAAAAATGTTCTAAACAAAATTTGTAACGCAGGTTAGGCTGGAATTGCCTCCCTGAGAGGCAAGGTTCACTTTCCACTGTTTGTGCAAATCCTAGTGGATAAACCTGCCCTTCTTTCTTCTTGGAAAATGTGCTGATGCGGCGAATAGAGAAGGATTTGCAATATATCTTCAGTGAACAGAGTTGATGCTCTTTGCAAGACCCTCTACCCTTTCCGAAACTCGATTCGTTTACATTATTGCTAAACCTGCGAAAAATATGTGTCCTGGGTCCAAACTACTTTTGAAATTGAACAAGTCGGAGGAACCAGAGGAGTCGTTAAATTCACAATACGTATCTATCCATGTCAAAGGACTTACTTTCCTTGGAGGATTTTACTTTTCTTTCTACAAATTCATCAATCAACATTATTTAAATTAAAATTCTTGAAAATTGTCTTGCATTTAGTAAAAAAATGATGCTGTTGGGTTTGGCTAGTTCTGACGGACGCCTTACACTTTCGGTCGCAATTCCCTTCCGCAAATCCCAACAACAACCGAAGACTTACGAACGAAGGAAGCAATACAAAATCCGACTATGAGCAAATTTATTTTTTTGTCCTGACAAACAAATAAGTTTTTGCATTTCATGTCAAAACATAGAAAGAAGGCAAGTGACACGCAGACTCATTTTCTCTTCCATCCATGAGATCCTGCCAGTGTTTTGTCTGGCTTGGACGGGATGGTCTCCAGTCTACAAGCCTACAAGAAAAGAAAGGACCTTAGAGCTTTCAAATCGTTGGGAAGAAACTTCGACGAATGCAGAACAGAAAGAACCCAGCAGCATATCTCCTTCTTTTCATTCTACTTTCCTGGCTGCTGTGTTGTAGTACAATGTTGGTTATTCCATTTGAATGGGATGGTAGGAAGACAGGGGACTTCCACTTTTTACGACTATGAGTTCATGATTTCCTCTTTTCCAACAAGTTTTACTGTTATAACCCCTCGCTTCCGCATCCGCTTGCATCTTGTAAAGAAATCTTGGCAGAGGAGAAAACCCCTCCATCACTTTTCATCTAGCCAAGAAAAGAATAGAAAATGCGGAACAAGCATCATCTGGTTTATATGACTGTGTGTATTCGAAGAAATTTGCATTGACCATTCTGTTCTACCCAGTTTTCTTGAGAGCCCGACGACTAAGTATCCAGAAGTTTGGAAATCAGATTTTACCTCTGAGGATATCCGAGAGCAAATTTTCAAAGTATTTATGTCTCATTGTACTAAGCGGCTTGCTTACTGCCGAGCAAGATCACTAGTAATTGGAGAAAATGAGTTAAATTACGAATACAGCACAATTATTCTTAACCTTGTGATCCACTCGTTTGCGTGGAATAATTCAATTAGTACAGACTACAATCTTGTAACCGAATTTAGTATATGAGTTGTTGTGGATAGGGGCATAATTAAATGCAGTCGTAGTAGACAAGTATGCACAGAATTAATGTATGCGGCTGACTGTAATAAATTATTCCCTTAACAGCCATTTTCCAGGCGATTAGTCAATTTGACAAATTGGTCCAGCTCAATATCTCATTAACGAAATGGCATACTGTTATAAGTGTGCAGGTTCCACAGAGTCGAGTGTACAGCACTGTGTAACCTTACCTAACGAGGATTTACATACTAATTACCTTTTGAAGAGAAATCTAAGGTTTATTTGGAACAATTTTTGTGTGAATTGATAGACGATGGAAGCATATGTACCTACTACCAACTCGGGAAATAAATAGTGAAACCAATTTTCATCGACAACCACTACTGCCAAGACGTGTAGCCAATTACACGACAAGGCAATAATGGTTACCAAATGCAAGTATTAGGTAGTGTTCGAACTTAAAAAACTATTGAATATTTCCGGAACCACTCACGTCAGTTCTACTTCAAACATCCGAAATATTAGCTAATACTACCTAGTCGTCAATAAACCTTACCTAACGAGGATTTACATACTAATTACCTTTTGAAGAGAAATCTAAGGTTTATTTGGAACAATTTTTGTGTGAATTGTTAGACGATGGAAGCATATGCATCTACTACCAACTCGGAAATAAATAGTGAAACCAATTTTCATCAGCAACCACTACTGCTAAGACGTGTAGCCAATTACACGACAAGGCAATAATGGTTACCAAATACGAGTATTAGGTAGAGTGTTCGAACTTAAAAAACTATTGAATATTTCCGGAACCACTCACGTCAGTTCTACTTCAAACATCCGAAATATTAGCTAATACTACCTAGTCGTCAATTTCAATCCAAAATAAATTACACGTTTTCTGGGACGAAAACCAACCTCTTAGACTAATAATAATGTAAAAGTTTTGGAATACTCAAATGGTGGCAATACTGGAGAGTGAGACTCAATCGTCATTCTTATTATCAGAGAGAGAACCCAACTACTTCGCCGTGGTCATCCACAATGAATACAAAACTCAACTTTTCACATAATAACTTGGTAAATTATAGCTCATTAGTGGAGGAGGTAATGAAAGGAAAGAGCGAGGAGGGGACTCATCCTATTCTAAGTACGGAGGATGGTAGAGCATATATAACATAACATGAAAGTACAATGCACGGACCATTGCATTGCGTTACATGCAAGTACTGAAATAAAAAGCATTTTGACTACCATCTCCTTCCTTTTATTTTATGCAAATGACTTGGAAGCATGCAATGAAACCCGAGGCAGCGCTTAATTTTCAAAATTATTGTGTAAGTCACGATCTCTGTACTAAACCCACCCTTTGCAAAGCCCGCCTGACTTCAAATTTGGAATTACACGTTTTACTAGTTAAAATTATATTAGCAAAATAATTATAATGAAGTGCAAGGTAGTTACTACAATGCATTCTCATGAGATGAAATATATAAATACGAATGCATACTTTCCATTGCTGTTGGGAATAATAATGCATTGTTCTCATCCTATGAAATTTTAGCTAAATATGTAGGACATCTTTAGGGTGGGCTTATTTTTGGGAAAAAGACAATGTTATCCCGCAATTTGGACTCAACTGTTTCCGTTTGAATGGCTCAAACGCTACTAACTACTCATTGAATTGGTAAAATGAGGCTGTTGATTAGTTGGCAATAACCAAAATCTAGACCAAGCTCCAGTTTATTAGAACACATTGTCCTACAATTGCTCAGCTTGTGTTTTGACATGTTGTTGGGACCTTAAAGCTTAAATGTTTTTCTCTTTTTAATTTGTCGGATTACACCAGAGAGTTCTTATTACAAATAATGATTTTTTGGCTGATACAAGTTGATTCAGCATTAGTACAGTTTTCTCTTGCAAACAATCGAGCGAAACCAACTGAATGCCTTCTGGTGGAATGAAATTCGGAAGTGCCATTGTAAGAGTAGACAACGCAGCCAACCGGGTAATCCCAAGAGCCCACAAACTGGCTCAAATACATCATCACCAGAGAAAGCTTGCATGCAAGATTCAGAGGCGTCCAGGGGCAACCAGAAACAATATTACAGTACATTACATTACATTCTCCATCAACGTATCCTATAGGGTATTTTCCTAGCCCTGTACAAGTATGTTGAACCAAAAGTAGTCTGGCTGTCCATGCCCTAAAACTACACACAAGACACTCTGTTGATTGCGTCATTAAAATTGATGCTTTTCCTACACATAAAACGAGACAAACTACTTCCCGGATTTTCTCCATTTCTGACGTAGCATCTTTATTAAAAATTTAATGTCTATCATACCAATTCCATCCTGGGTTGGTCCAAAGTTACTTGTTCAAACCAAATAAACTATGGAGCAGACCATCGGGGAGGAAAGAGAAAAACAAGATTCTGATAGCAAATTTGATTCTTCATTCTATTTCCCAGTGCTTCCGATTCTCTTTCCTCGTTTTGCTGACGACTTCAATGTGAATGACCTACTACTACAGAAGGAATTGATGACAGGATGAAAAGAAATGTATGTATGTGCCTCTTGGAAATCTCAGTCAGCACTCACTCAGAACCCAAAGAGCAATTTTGATAGTAAATCACAGAACAGGGAAGAATAATATTTAAGTCTAGACTCGAGTGATGTGGTTCTAGAGTTGCAGTTGGAAAAGTTTACGCGACCCCTATTTGTCCTAATAGAATCAAGAATTCAGTCGGCATAGTTGTATCGTTAAGTAAAAGTGAGATGTGTGACATTTCCCATAATAAGGCTTAGGGATTCGGGGGACCGAATTGGAGTAACAGTTCTCCTGTCTCACATTCCCAATTCATATTTCTCTTCTTGTGTACTGTAGGATATCCACATTGCTCACTTGGGTAGGGAAAGTCAAATCTTAATTTACTTTATTTCTTTGGTAGTATTTTTTAATTTGAAGTTAATTTGAAATTCTCTGCAAACTTGTAGTATGAAAACTGAAATGGGCAATAGTTGCTCCTGTAAAATTCATCAGCAAGAACCGAATTTTAATTCGAGGGGAGGGTAGTGCCCCTCTAGGACCGCCCCACCGGGTATCTCAAAGGTAAAAGGTTTCTTCTTTATAAGATACTGTCTCAAAATGCCATGGAACTCATTCGTTATTCACCCTGCGTTCAACTACACTATGAAGTGGAGACAGATTCTGAAAGTGAGCCTTTACTAAGGTTTTCTCTCATCTATCTCCGACAGAGTAAAAGTTGGTCATTCTGCGGAAGCTGAAAAAGGATGCAGGGAGGCTGCTCAATTCACACAGTATCTACCAGCTTAATTTCCTAACCCGAGTCTCTGAGGCTCCCCTCCCCGTGTCGTAAAGTAAATAACGAGATGAACACATATCTTTGTTCGACTCCCTTCCCTCACCCTCATCCGTCACTCTTGATAAGAAACTTATTCATGAATGATCTCCCAGTTTCCTTTCTCCCTCTCCCTTCATTAAATATTATTGGACTAATAATGAAATGGCTGGCTGAGGCTTTCGGCTCTTCCCTTTATCTCTTCGCCCCTCATAAAAATATCTCCTTAGATTCAGTTGTCAGATTTTAGCACCTTGTTAGCGTTAAGCTCAGCAAATGATGATGACAGACAAGTTTATTTAAGGACTTCTAGCTCCCATAACAAGTGAAAACTGGCCGACTTCTCACACATAAGAGAAATGAAAATTGTCCACTTCGCTGAGCCTAGCTTTTAGTGTGCAGCTGTTGTCCAATTGCCAATGTACTTTCTTTGCTTATTGCAAACTAATTTCTACTGATTTGTGGATTTTAATATATATTCTTTTCTACTTTTCATATGCCAAATTGACCTACTAAAGAGATGTAAAAGTGAGGAGTAGGCCAAAATACTTATCTCAGAGTCATCATATCGAACCTCCTGACTCATGCCCTATTTTCTTAGCATGGGCTTGAATATGCCGCTGCGCTCTACAAATTTTCGCATTAAAATCTAAATTGGTATTGAAGAAAGAAGGGCGGTGGGAGTATAAATGTTACATAAATGCAAATCTGGTGCCTATATGGACAACCTAGAATCACTTAACGAGAAATTCTCCCGTAATAAATGTCAAGCTTCAGGAAATCCTCTGTCAATTTATTACAAAGGACATACATGAGTCAAATGGGATATCCTTCTTACTGCTACTGCTACTTCTTGGGAGGCAATAATACCTTGTATGCTAAACTCAAGCCGACCTTATCCTCCTCCATTTCACACAGCTCTAAATCGATAAAGCATTGGAAAATTTGTTCACTGGCTAAACTAGAACAAGTGTGTAAGGATGTGCAATTCTTGAATCGCTGAGGCTTTTAACTGACTTGAGAGTGAGTCTTTCAATTGTGCATGAGAAACATGACACCCCATTGATTCCATACAGACAACAACGAGGAGAACAAGGGAGTGAGAGTCAACTAACGCTTTCCATCCTTTGCTCTCAAGCCTAAATCCTCTGCAAACTTCAAAAGTTGAGATAAAATCCGAAATCGGATTAAAGGGCGGAGTACAAGACGACAGTGTCAGCGGCAGTCTAGTCTCGACTTTATTCTACGGTTTCATAACGCTAGACTTCTAGTAACATATTTTATTTTGCTTTCTTTAGTGATGACTTGAATGCTATTAGTATTTATAGTAATGAATACATGGCAAACGGGATTGGATTTTTGGACTTTCCTTGTGGCAAGCAAGAGCGAATATGCCCATTTGACCCTTTCTTTCTTCGACAAGCAGAGATGAAATACTGGACCAGTGTAGGCAAGGAAATTGGTGTATTGGGAAACGGATGGACTGTGTGAACCTTGTCACCTGAGTAAATCTTTCTAAAAGAGGAAAGGAATGAATTGATTTGCTCAATAGAAATAGTGCGAGTGGTAGAGGCGATTCTTACTTGGAAAAGATACAGTAC
>WJEZ01001948.1:0-15078 GCA_009869925.1 Thalassaphorura encarpata
TGGAGACATTCCAAGAAAATGCCAATCCTTCTTTTTCCCGTTCGTTATAATTGGCATTTGGTCATCATGGATCTTGTCTCACTCATTCCATTGGAAACTATTTATGTGGTCGTGACAAATGCAGATTTCAAAACTCTTCACACAGTGAGTGCAGTCGAATTGTTCCGATTCAATCGCGTCCTCAGATTTTTCAGAGGAAGAACTCTTTTCTGTAAGTTTATTCGGGTTTTGTTTATTTTGGGTAACTTTGACAAAATTTGTGATTTTGCAGATGAACTAAGCAATGAATTGAGACACAATGAGCGTACAGTTTTCATTTGTCGTTTTTTATATGATTATCTTGTATATCTTCATATCCTAGCTTGTATCATGTACCTCATGTGTGGACAGGTTAGCAGCATTGACTACAAATTAATAATTTAAAAAAAATATGCCTAAAGCAATATTTTTCAGACGTTCATAGACTGGGGTTTGTGTCAAGCTCAGGAGTTAGTGGACTCTTGGGCACATCTCGGGTGCTGGATGAGTAAACGCCCGACAGGACCTTTTGGTCTAATTCCAAACCCTGTACATCTCTACTTGTTGTCTCTTGAATTTGTTACTGCTATTATCACGACTGTTGGGTATAAGTTTTCTATAAAAATTTGCAAATAATCAGAATTCTCATATTTCTAAGTGTTTTTTATTTGAAAGATATGGAGATCTTTACCCACTGCTGACTCGAGAGTATCTTTTGGGAATTTGTATTATGATAATTGGAGAGATTGTGATCTGTGGAGATTTTGCAAGTCATGTCACGGGGTTCAAGTTGGAACATGATGAAGCAAGGTTCGACTTGTTTTTTCGGCTAGAAGCCATTCTTGAGTCTTTGGTAAGAAGGTGTTGTAAATATTTTTATAATCTGAAAATCTGTGAGGTTTAAGCCTGAAAAAAATTCAGAAAGATCAAAATTGTCATCCAGTCCATTTGCGTGCAATCAAAGATTTTTATAATTCCATGTGGAATTTTCGAGAAGGGATTTTTGATGTGAATATGACAAAACTTCCATTCACGATGCAAGAGGATTTATTTTTTGACATTTGTAAAGAAATGATGTAAGATAAAAAATTAAGGGGGATTTTAAAAGAGATACAAACATTTTTAACTTTTTTTAGGTACAAAGCAATCATGTTTCGTGAAATTGACGACGTATTCATTAGAGCCATGTCAGCCGCATGTAAAATTTGTCTTTACAACACTGGTACAATTCTCATTAGACCTGGAGTTCATCCGGATGCGATTTATTATGTCCTTCATGGGGAATTCCATGTTCGGAGTCGATTTCGAGAAGAGCACATAGCATGTGTCTTAAGACCCGGGTCAATTTTTGGAGAATTCGGCGTCATTCATTCTTTCCCGTCCATGGTTCAAATTGAGACGCGTACCGTGTGTCAAGTTTTAAAACTAACTCGAGAAAGTATTCTTGAACTATTTGAACAATTTCCCCATGTTAGCGATATCGTGAGGTCGCGGATAAATGTAAGACTTATTAGAAATTATAATTATTCATGTTAAATAAATTTTTGTACGTTGACAGATTCGCGGAGCAAATCTTGGTGCCCATTTGGGAGTCATGGGCTCAGACCCTGTGACTTGGACTCAACAGTTGAACAGAGACGAATTAGATTCCCATAATAGTTACGTAGTTATCAGGAGGTAGACTTTATTTATATTCTGATCAAATACTTAATTCAAGAGCTCATTTTCTGAAATATTATTCAAGTGGGAAGTTTCCAAATTTTATTGTGACCGATGATGTCCTGGATGACACGAAGGAAACGTTTATTTGATGAAATAAGGACAAAGGACAAGAGTATTGAAAAAAACCATGTATTGGCTTACAATGAAACTGTCGTTCCGATCATCTATACATATACTCGAACATCTGTACGTGTTTGGAATGTTTTTATTTTGATCTATTCAATGGTAAAATCAAATATAATAAAATTTTAGCAATTGTATTAAGAAAGTAATGTTAAAATATTTTAAAATATTTCCACTCAAGACCTTTTGTTTAATTGGACCCTTCTGCTTTGCATTCGACACACCAAGTCATATACGAAGGTATTTTGTATTTTAATGACAAAATTTGATCTAACTTTTTTGCCTAATATTTGATTGTTATTCTCAAAAGTGACGACTATTTATTCTGTCAAGTCATGATCATTGGATTCCCATTCTTTGTTCTCTTAAATTTTGCGGACTTAATGGCTGAAATTCTCTTAGCTGCTCCTGTCACAGGTTTAGAATTTGTTATTGCCCTAATTGCAAAGATTTAAGTGTCTACATGTTTAAATTTTGGTCTTAGGCTTCTATTATCAGTTTTGGAATGGTCTTAGCTTGAAATATGATTCGATTCAATTTTGGCTTGACGTCATAGCGTTCCTTCCAATTGATCCCTTTGTCTCAAGCCAAATCCCATTCATAGTTCGCGCAATGTGTAAATTTCCAAAGGTAATTAACCAAATGAATTGACTCGTTTTCGATTAATGTAATTTTTCTAACATTATTTTCTCTGCGAACAGATCTTCCGTTTCCTATCTTACTTGGATAATGCGTATCCCCTCCACTTGGCCTTTATTCGGCTCATGAAATCTGTCATTTTTCTTGCCTATTCAATTCACATTGTTGGCTGCATATTCTTCTGGCTTGCTTGTCCATACGGGTAATTTCAGAATTCGCAAATAAAAATTTTATAGGTTTAATGAGTCTGTAAACTCAGGTATGACTCGGATAATGATACTTGTTTCCCCGAAACCTGGATGGACTCTCGTGCGATTGATTCATTTTCCCCAGAAATGGCAGGAAAGCACATTCGGAGGGCATACCCGTACATTGTCTCTTTGCATTTTATTCCCCAGAAATGGCAGGAAAACATATTCGGAAGGCATACCCGTACATTGTCTCTTTGCATTTTGCAGCCGATACATTTACTTCCGTTGGCCAAGGAGATTTTAACCCAAGGCAGGTGATTAAGTCAAGTATACGAAAATTAAAATTAATACTACGAAACTCATTTTATCTTTATAGACGCCCAGGGGAAGTAATTTGGTGTATAATTTTTATGATTGCTGGGTCACTCGTGACAGGTTATTGTACAGCTTCCTTGACCTCTGGTCTGTCTTGTGGAGTTCGCCCTAAGTAATAAAAAATATTTACTTATCAATATAATAGTGTTGAGCTTTACGAAACTAAACGAATCATTCTAGATTAACATTCAATCAAAGACTCATGACTACACTCCAGTTTATGGAACATCATGGGCTTTCTGAACGGTTGCAAAAGCGTGTAGCTGAACATTATACACTTCAACACCAGTTGGCAAAAGGTGTGACTCTACCTCCCGGGACGACTAATTTATTACATGATGCTCCTGATTTTATTGCGGATGATGCACTCAGCTTGGAAGTGGATATATTTTTAGAAGGAATTCCTATCTTTACTGTAAGAAATTTCACATTTCAATAAGAAGCTGTTTTCAATAATTTTTTTACTTAGAAAGCCGATCCAAAACTTCTGACAAAAGTTGGTCGAAAGTTGAAGCGTACGTTAATTCCGCCTCATATCACATTTTTATTCCAAGGAGAAGTCCGAAGGCAAATGTATATAATCGTCAAAGGCTCTGTAGCTGTAAGCACAAATTACACTGAACGCGTCTTTATTAAATTCTCAAAAATGGTTACTTCATTTTTAGATGACTGGGCCAGATATGATTCCTGTTGCCATTTTTGAGAGTACAGCTCATTTCGGAATTTGTGATATGCTCTACGGAGTCCCAAGTGAATATAACGTCCGAACCCTCAGCTATTGTCTATTTTATTCCTTGGACTATGAAGATTTTGTGGAAGCAACAGAGGGTGAACAGGACTTATTGATCTTTGTGAACAAAGTCAAGTTTGGGCTCTATGACCCTAAGGATGAAAATGTACCGCATAAAATTAAAAGGTTTGGACAAAATTCTTTTGTCAAAACGAAAAAGAGTTGGCTTCAACCACCAGAAAAACCAATCATAGATGGCCCTAAAGATTTGGGAGAATGTGATGAATTTGAGGAAACTTATTGTGGACTTAGATTTCAAAAAATCTTTCAGTAAGCAGATTAGATTTTTAGTTCAGATACTCTGAACATATTATGACAAATTGTGTGATTTCTCCAGATTTTGTTTAATGCGTCGAACAATTCATCCCACGGGGCTATTTGCAAAAGTCTGGACTTATGTAATAAGCATTGCGAGTTTGCTTTCCATACAAAACCTCTTCTTGGAGTTGTTAATGGGATGGCGTCATCCATATTTCAGAATATTTCAAATTGTCATCGACTCATTTCATTGGACGGATATGTAAGTATTTTCTCATGATCGGTTTCCCAACGTCTATTCATTTACTTATTGTAATTTTCAGATATATCAAAATGCATTGGGCGTACTATGCTCCAAATAATGTCCTCGTATCTCATCCTGTTAAAACTGCGATTAAATACATTTGGGATGGAACGTTTCCCTATGACGTGATTATGTCTGCTCCACTTGAACTAGTCGTTCCAATGTTCCAGGCTACAAACATTCTTGGCTATGGGCCAGGTTAGTTTTATTAGAGCCAAAAAATAACATAACTAGCATTAACTTACAAAAATTTGAAAATTAGGCTCCACGTGGTACTCAAAGCTACGATGGACAAGATTCCTTCATTTGTACAAATTTCCAGAACTTATTACAATGTCCAGACTTATTTTTGTGGATCGTGTGACTGTTCTGTATCAATTTAATTAGTATTTAAATTTGGAGTTATTTGTTTTATTTATTTTTTGTTTATGCCAGGATTACTGTCTACGTGTTTGTCACTTTTACCTTCTCAATGCTTTTGAGCACAGTCGTCATTTACATGAGTTGTCCGATATTTCCAGTAAATTGGGAAAATGGCAATGAGTACAAAATTCCAGGATGTCGTGATCACACTTGGACAGATATAAAAGGTTTTTATAATAATAGTCATAATTATTACGTCCACGTTAAACTTTTTCACATTGCGATAAATCTAAAACTATGTCATAGGTCTCACCTTTAATGTATGGGAAAGATGGCTGAGTGGAATTTACTACATATTACAAATTGCATTGACGATTGGCTACGGCGATTTGGTCACAATCGTAGGTTTTTCTGGCTTTTGCAATAATTTTTAGTAAATCTACGAAAAGTCAGAATTTTCAACTATTCTAGAATCGACAAGAATTAATATTTCTTGTCATATTGACAATTTTCGGATTTCTTATTGTCCAAGTCACAATCGCCGACATGACAGCTGCTCAAGTGGATAATGATGAGATTCGTGGGGTTTTCTCAGAGAGACAAAAATGTATACTTCGATTTTTACATGTTGAAAATGTTCCCATAAAGATGATCAGGTAAAACAAAAATGAGTAGTCATTAAAACTGAATGGAATTTCAAAATCTTATTTAAACAAACAGAGCAGTTAACAGACATATAGTACACGACTGGAAAAAATCCAGAGGGTTACAACCACGGATCTTATTCAAGGATTTGCATCCTGGTATAACTTATAACCCTTGATAAAATGCTGTGGAACATACTAGTCCAAATTTTATTTATTGCGTTTGATCTAGTGCTGGAGGCAGAAATATTTCGAGAATTAACAACAGAACAATTAAAAGAAGTATGCGTAACATTATTATTTCATGAGTTTTATATTGGTAAATCTAATCGTACATTTTTTTACTTCTTTTTTTAAGGTTAAAATATTCTCAAGGTTTAACGAAACTGTGATTAGCACCATTTCCCTATTTATCCGAAAAGAGCATTATGCACGCGGTCAACGCCTTACTCGTGCTGGAAATTTGGAATTTGAAATGTTTATAATTGCTACTGGGAAAGTTTTTATGGCAGACAATACAAATACTTGGTGTTGCTCGCTCAGGAAAGGAGAGTAAGGAATTTGAACATTGACCTCGACACGATGTCCAGTTTGATTCTAATATGACTTTTTCTTTACTTTTAGATTTTTTGGAGAAATATCCATGCTTTTTGGAACTCCCCGAAGGCATTCAGCATTTGCAGCTACAGCAGTTGAAGCTTTAGTTTTAGGGGCAGAAGAATTTGCACAAGTTTTGAATCGATATCCAAGAGTTCGGGATGATTTGCTCCAGGCTTTGGGAAATGTGAAGACTGAGCGTTTCGAAAATAAAATCCAACGAAAAAAGAAGAAAGATATTCCAAAATATTTGTATAAATGTGACATTAACTCTGATGAGATTCAAGACTTTTTTCATTTGAATGAAATTATCCTTACCACTGATCGTGATTATGAGGGTTCTGACACTTCTCGCTTCAGAAAATTCTGGAAAAAATGTTATTCCTGGTTCATCGGATTTGGAACTGAAGAGTACAACCTACCCCTCTTATATTTCGCAATTGAGTAAGTTTTTTTGCTTTAGTATGCTAATGTATGCCTGACCGATTAAATTTTTAATTTGCATTGTTCAGCCCAAAATCAAGAGAACGCCATCGATTACCACATCCAAACTCTAAGCTCATAGTTGGTGTAGGATTTCTATCATTGCTCGTCCAGTACGTATCGCCACTTTTGGCTCTCTACGAAGTATTTTTCATGAGAGATGAAATCCCTGGAGAAACTATCACTGATGCTGTGGCATTAGAACGAAAAGTATCGTCAATAATTTCCAGTGTTGGGGATGCTTTAGAAGCCTTCATGTTTATTCACATGCTATTTCAATTCATAACACCCTTTGAATTTGAAAATGAAATCTACTGCTATGATCTAGCTCAAATTGGCTTCAAGTACATTACAATTTTACAAATGTAAATTCAAATTAAAAATTAAAATGTTTTAGGTATGTTACAACAATCCATCGGTTTTGGATTGACCTGATATCTACATTTCCATATAAGCTAATCATAGTTCCTCTTAGCTGGGCAAGACGACTGGCTTTATTTCGATTTCTACGACTGGTAAGAAATTGATGGAGAAAAAATTATGAGAAACTATCATGTCAATTTATTGATTTTCTTAGATTCCGTTTTACTCTGCCCTCCTGGATCGTAGTGATGATTTAGAAGTTAGTGCATTTTCCTACAAATTGTCGTTATCAGGGACAGTAGCAACTCTCCTAGTGCATATGATGGCATGTTGTTTTTATTGGGTCGCTTGTCCTTTTAACTACAGTGCAGACAAATGTGCTAAGGACACTTGGGTCGCAAGTTGTAAGGCACATCGCAATAAAAAGTATTAAAAAACGAATAAACGTTGACAATTTTTTAACAACAGTACAAGAAGAAGCACAAGCACAAATGGTTGACTTGGGTAGTGGTGATGTTATTCCGAAATTGTACGATTCCTGGAACATTTTACCCCGATGGTACATTCGTTCCTTGCATTGGGTCGTTACTACTATTACCAGTACTGGATTTGGCGATATTGTTCCGTAGGAAACTGAGATACACAAATTAATTTAACTAGTTTCAACAAGCTAAAATTCTATGCAGACTCAACGTGAAGGAAATGGGACTTGCGATTGTGACTATTTTGTTTGGAGTATTTGGTGTCTCCATAATCGTTGGTAATATTTCAACTGGATTGGGTTCTTCTCAGAAAAGCTAAGCGAGAGTTTAACTACAATACAAAAGTTTTAGTTGTAAGTGACTCGATTGGACGAATATTCAGGTTTATCAGGATATGAATTCTATATGCTTTAACTTGTAGAGTCATTTGAAAAGTGTCGGACTTTCTCAAGATGGTGTAAATTTGATGCTTTCTCATTATTTATCGACTTGGGCAAGTGGAAGAGGACAAACACATGA
Source organism: Thalassaphorura encarpata (assembly GCA_009869925.1). Classification (NCBI taxonomy): domain Eukaryota; kingdom Metazoa; phylum Arthropoda; class Collembola; order Poduromorpha; family Onychiuridae; genus Thalassaphorura; species Thalassaphorura encarpata. Next base: position 7,872 of record WJEZ01001948.1, read on the forward strand.
TTTCGCCATGAGCGTTCTTCCACTCACAATACGTTGTGACGTCGCCACGGCCGTTTATAGTCCAACCATCCGAACTGTAAGTAAAACACTCGAACAAACATTCGAATTTCATTTTAAATATAATTTCATACTCCTTAGTGTAAATTATTCGGAGGGATTGACGATTTTCCGTTTATTCGGAATGTTAGTACGAGGTAAGTAATTTTCTTATTAATTTCAAGTCTCACCTCTTATTTTTTTTGCCTAACTTAGACTTCATCATTCCCAATATTTACCCGGTGTATTTATTCTGAATAATGATGAGGTTGGAGCCAGTGTGTACATTGTGTTCAAAGGAGAAGTCGCTGGTTATCGCCGTGATGACAAGGGAAGCTTAATTTTCCTAAGAACCTACGGGCCTGGCGAATGTTTTGGCAGAAGCTCAGCTCTCTTTGCAGAGACGAGTTACAATAAATGTTATCGAGCTGAAGGTCACTGCGAAGTTCTTCGCCTTCATCAATCTGACATTCGAAACCTTGCATTTTATTTCCCCGAATGGCGTGGATTTTTAACCTGGGTTATAACTCATCGCTATGATCATTTAATTAAGCAAGGGAAACGCCATATTTTCTATGTTCCTCCTGAGGGAAAAGAGCAAATGGTTTTGGACTACTTCGACCTATATTCTCAAGCCGAACAACCAGGCAAAAAAGGAGAAACTGATTCACAAGCAGGGTCCTTGCCCTCATATGCAAATGCCGAATTAGAGTCACTTGAAGAGAACGAGAGTGATCGTCTAGTTCGGGAGTCAGCTTCTTCGATCCAACTTATTGGAAGCTCTGTCCTGATTAGTGAAAACAATGAGAAACCTATATTCTCAAGCCGAACAACCAGGCAAAAAAGGAGAAACTGATTCACAAGCAGGGTCCTTGCCCTCATATGCAAATGCCGAATTAGAGTCACTTGAAAAGAACGAGAGTGATCGTCTAGTTCGGGAGTCAGCTTCTTCGATCCAACCTATTGGAAGCTCTGTCCTGATTAGTGAAAACAATGAGAAGGAACACAACGTAACACAGGACCACGAAGATAAGGAAGGCTAAGGACTAACAGAATTCACAAAGGAAGTATTGTTTTAAGTCATATTTTTAATCTTGTGAATATTTGTAACATTTAGCTTTAGTATGTAATTTTTTTGACATTTGTAATAAAATATTAGACCTATTTTAGATTGATTCATTGTAGAAGTTGAAATCCTACATTTTCGTACCTTCGTTTCCAAGGAATGTTTGACTTTTCCAGCATCCCATAATAGAAAACTTAGTTTTCAAAAAATTTGCGTTCTTTCACTAATTTCGACCATAAAAATACATTGACCTTCGTTGATACTTGACCTTTGAGCATTAGATTCAACGATGTGGTCAGCTACAGTCACCGTACAAGTTGTACTAGCAATTATTGCTCTTTTTAAAACCAACCAATCTACCGCTTGGCATCGTGACTATGTATATGACATTGCAGCCGCAAATCCAGTTGATTATATTGACCGAACAGCCGAAGCAGTCGAGGCCGTTCGAGGGATAAAAGATTCAAACACACGAATTGTTAGTAAATGCGTTGGGACTGAACTTCCTTACATTATTTTGGATTTGGAAGCTTGTGATGTGTCCTCTGGTAAAGGGGCAGGTGGGACTTGTCCCAATAAAATATCTTTGAATCCACCAATTGACGAAGTTGAGGCAGCCAAAATCGAGGCTTACAAACTCCTTGTTAAGTTGGCCAAAGATAGTAAAGAGTATCATACCCAATTCTGGCCTAACGTTCAAGGGATAAAATATTCAAACACACGAATTGTTAGTAAATGCGTTGGGACTGAACTTCCTTACATTATTTTGGATTTGGAAGCTTGTGATGTGTCCTCTGGTAAAGGGGCAGGTGGAACATGTCCCAATAAAATATCTTTGAATCCACCAATTGACGAAGTTGAGGCAGCCAAAATCGAGGCTTACAAACTCCTTGTTAAGTTGGCCAAGGATAGTAAAGAATATCATACCCGATTCTGGCCTAACATTATCACCATCATTGTTAAGTGTCTCCCAATTCCATACTTTATCTACTTGGTCATATTTACTGGACACTTTAATTATAAAAATACAAATAATCCAAGAATGTTGGACGGTACGTCTACCCAAGGTCAAAGGGAATGGGTATACCTTCGCCCGAAATTTCATCTGTGGGATGGTAGCGTCACTCCTCACGTAAGCAAGCTCAATATATAATTTACATATTTGCAAGCTACAATTTAAATTCTTTGAATTAATATTTGCTTATAGAGAATGGTTGGTCTTGTCCAGCGGCAAGTGGTTTGGCGAGATGATATCGAAGCGGCCAAAGATTGGGAATTATGTAAAAATAAAATATTTAGAATTGCATTTTATTTTTTCACAGTTTTCGAATTAAATGAATATTTTTTATTTTTAGCCAATAGACCTGAAGAAAATATAAATAGTCCAAAACTCGGTCCTGGTCAAAATTTCCATGTGATGGCAAAAACAGGAATTCCAGAATTGGATGAGAATGAGTTGACTGAAGCTCAAGCTTTAAAACGTCGAGTCAGAAGATATGGCGCCATGACGCGTGACGAATTACGTTTCCATGTTGAACACATTCATTTTCGTCGAGTTGTGTTCACAGCTTCAGAGGACTACTACCGTCGATTCAACGAACGAGGCAATGATCCCAGTTTCGATCGAATCAAAGAGGCTAAAAAATCCATGAAAAATGCACTTCATGCGGCTAGACAGGAAAAAATTGCCAATATACGGCGAATAGACGCTGCTCGTAAGAATAGGGATAAAATTATCAATATACAATTGGAAAAAGCAAACAAATCTTTCAAGCATCATCACCAACGAATGATAGAACATCAAGAAATGGTTGATCAGAAAATGGCTAAGCAAATATCTGACGAAGAATCAGTCTGAGCTCAGCAGGCAAAACTTTATTTGTTGTCCCATCGCAAGAATTAATTGTAATTTTAGTTGATGAGTAGTTATAATTATTTATTGTAAATACGAAACATAATTCTTATATAAAAAGATCTAGACTTTTACATCAGTATAAGTTACTATTTCAAGGTCTGCCGTTAAAGGATGGCGAGACATGTCTTGCAGTCTTTGAGAAATTTGTTCAAACGTTGGCCTTCCATCTGGATCCGTGTGCCAGGAACTCAGAAGAATTTCTTTGTACCTGTATAAACATTGCATTAATTAAGTTCACGTTCTGAGCGCATTAGCTAAAAATTACTAACAATTCAGGCGTGGCATATTTAGGTTGACCCATTCTGAGACCATCCTCTAATTTCTGAACAAAATCCAGATTCCACTGGAAACCTGGGTAAGGGACTTCGGCTAGGGCAAAAATTTCCCACAGGGTGACCCCGAAAGCCCACACGTCTGATTTGGAGGAGAATGAAAGGTCACGAAGGGATTCAATGGCCATCCAACGCCAAGGCAAAGGTTCCTAGAAATCAAATGGAAACTTAAATTCTCCGGATATCCTACTTTCTCTGTTGTCCTAATTTACCTCGTTCTTTTTCACATACGAGGCATAGTTGTACAACTGGCGTGATAACCCAAAATCTGTAATTTTGGCAGTTTTATCGCCCATTAGTAGAACATTTCGTGTAGCCAAATCTCCATGAATAACCTAAAAATAAAAATAGATAGAATTTTATTTATTCAGAGATTAGAATTAAGGTTTTTTCGCCACGTACTCGTTTACTGGCCAAGTATTCCATTCCTTTTGAGATTTGGTAAGACCAAACGTATAAATCTTGGAGACCAAAACTATCCGGGTCGATCACGTTTTGATTAGGCACATTTGAGTATCTGTGTCACAATTTAAAATGCATTTTTGTCACTGTCCTTGAAATTTTACGATTTATTCTTACGATGAGTCAACAAGAAAAGAATCCCTGTTCTTTCGCAAATATTTCTCCAGATTCCCCAATGGACACATTTCGACAAAGACATAGATCATTCCTGAAATTTTTATTTCAAATTTTGACTTTGTTTATCGTTTACAGTTTAGGGGTTAAAACATCATACCTTTCCTCAGATCTTTTGTACTTGCTCCGACCATTTCGATCAGATGTGGATGACGGCCCAGATAAATCATAATTTTGATTTCTGAGAGCAACGCTTTTAAATAAGCCTTCTCAGCATTTGGTTTCACAGTTTTGACTGCAACGGGGTCACCATTCAGGATTCCTCGATATACTATCCCAAATGCACCGCTTCCCAGTATTTCAGTTTTTGCTAAATAATTTAATTAATCATAACTTTTTAATTTGGACAATTTAATTAATGAATAAGAATATTTACAAATTTGGAATTTCTCCGCATCCACTTCATAAGCCTTGTCATATGGGATGAGAAGAGCATTTTGTGGAACGTATTCATTTTCTCCACCTTCTTTAGATGTGGCCATGGCCTTGGCTTCGGTGTCTTCACAGCCATTCTCAAATTCGTGGATTTCTTTCTTGGTCAAACCGGCGGCCTTGAAAATAATCCAGAAATTATAATTTTCAGATATGTCATAATGTGTTGATTTTCTTACATATTCTTTCCTGAGGAATCTCACGTAAACGAATGTCCCTGTAATTGTGACTAGAAAGACCACGATTGGAATTCCTATTAAAATTGTATAGTCAACTCCACTATCTCTTTTAGCAACTCCAACCGAAAAGATCGTAGAAGAATTTCCATAAATATTTGAAGCAAAACAAGTATAATTTTGAGCATGGGCTTGTGAGAACAAAGGAAATTCTAGGGATGCAGATCCAAATGAAGACGACGTGACCTATTGGATTTAACTTCAAATCAGAACTCCGGCTGTAGTAAGCTAAATTTTAGCAAATAGCAAATTTCGCACCTGTTCTCCCGACTGATTGAACCATTTAAGCTCAGGGACAGGGTCTCCAGTAGCCTCACATTTTACAATTCGGTTTTTAGATCCTACAGGAAAATGAACATTGTTATGTCCTTGTAAATTTACAAAGGCTGGAGAAGTTCCCTCTGTAAAACAATGTAGTTAGAATTAGAATAATTTCAAACAAATATTTTATAATGCTCTTACTGATGGGGGAAATTTTTAATGAAACATTTTTCCAGATTTCTCTGTCCCAGAATGAAGCAGCACAAGCAACTTCGGTAAGGTTCTCGGCGATTTCCTTCTCAAAATAAGAATATCCATCGTCTTCCAATTTGTAATCAATGTACGCTAAAATTGCATTAGAATTTAATACATTATGTAAGCTAGTTCTTGAATTTTTAGAACTGACTTACATTCCACTGTTCGGTTGTTAATTGTTTCGTACCACACTACAGGTGCTACAAGTCCATGTGTTCGAACTTTACATTTAAAAGTATACGTTTGATTCACATAAAATATTGAATGGTTTGCTCCAGAATTCCCAGGGAGGTCATATAGTCCAATTTGAAGATGATTTCTTGCAGGTGACTCACTAATGTCAAAGGCTGACCAGTCTGGCCACAAAAATTTAATGTTTAAAACCACAGGGCAATAAATACTATATCTGTACTAACCAGTGCCGTATCTAAATCTTCTCACTCCACGATCAAATCCTGTCGCATATTCCAATACTTTGTAATCAACGCCATTTGTACAAAAAACTAGTCCAGAAAGAGCTGCTCCTCGAAAAACAAATAATCCAGGTGGAGAGGATTGAATTCCGATTTCGACCGAATAGCTGTGATTAGCATAGTGCTATAGAATGATAAATATTTTCAATTTTACTGGAAATTAAAAGGAAACTTTAGTGAAATTACAGGAAATACGAATTCTTGTAGGAGCCTAGAATGTGAAGGGTTGACTGCTTCAATTACGGACAAATGTCCTTTGTCAGGATTGACTGGGCATGCAAAATCCACAGAGAAATCTTCATGGTTTAAAACTTGAACTTCTGCATCAATATTTATGTTGTCCCCAACATTATTGACTGGCAATTCTTCTAGTCCGAATTGGATTGATGAGTTATCTATCCGGTCAAGTTATAATTAATTTTGGGATTGCATAATGAGGAATTCAAGTCTACCTGAAGGAATCTTAAAGTTTAAAGAGATCCTTGCATCTGCAATACCAGTGCTTGCATTAATGATACATTCATATTCAGAAACTTTTGAAAGCTCTTGAACATTGATTGACCATCCAATTGTTGGATCATATGTTCGCTTCGCATCAGTTTTTGCCTAAGATGTAAAACAACTTATTATTTTGTTCCCTCAAATTAAATTGAGTCACCTACAGGAAGTAACGCCACAGTGGAATTCATATGAGAAGGTCGACAAGGAATCTGAAAGGTATCCTCTGATACGCGTCTAGCGCTCAGGGTATTCTTATTCTTCATCAATGAAATTTCCTGAGTGTCTTCTAAAAAATCAATAAACGTATGAGATAATTTCTATAAATTATAGATTGAGATGAATGTAGAATGTACCTTCAAGGAAAAAGTACATGGACCTGGAAAGCGTGCGGTTGAAAACACCACGAATCGTATATCGCCCACTCCTCGAATAAGAGTGACGCCGGATTTCCTCCCTAGTATTTTTCCACTTTTTCTTGTCACTATGTGCATTTGTCTTACGGTAGAACTGGTAAAGAGATTCAACGCTGCGAATTTTTATTTCCAATTCATACGTAATCAACTTCCGGGTAGAATTAGATTCGATCTGCTTGGAGAATTTTAGACCAATTGCTTCAGTCGGCTAAAGAAATTTAAGCAATGTTAAAATTGAAAAAATATTATGGTTAATGGATATGGCATACCTGAAATCCATCATAATCAAAATCGAGAGCAAAAGGAGCAGAGCAACGAATGTACAATTCTGCAATAATTTTTTACTTAAGAAAATTCTGACAATTTCTGACAATAAATATTTTACCTCCATATTCCCCTATAATTTGGAGAAGGTCATCTTTGATGCATTTTGATGAATATTTTCCAGGATTTGTTTCATTTCCGATTTCAACTGAGCAATTTACGTACGGAGAATCTTTTCCTAGTACTGGGATTAGACAATCAACTTTGACAGCAGAAATGGGCGAAATCTGCCCTTCAAAAATGCAGGCAACCAGACACAAACCCACGAATTTGCACAGTGATACTTGCATCTTGATTTCAGTGCATTTTTCTTTCAAACTCATATTG
>WJEZ01001949.1:0-15077 GCA_009869925.1 Thalassaphorura encarpata
TTATATTCATAATATTCTGAAAATTTGTTACAATATCAATTTTCTTACTTGTTAATGGCCGGAATGAAAGGTTGGAAGAAATTGTAAGTTTGTAGTGGGAGCCAGCATAGGGCGAAGAGTAAGACGACGACTGCCAGCATCTTGATCACCTGAAAATATATTCATGAATAATCACTATGTTAATTCAAAATACGAGCAAAACATTTTTATGCTAATTTTTAGTACGGGTGAAAACTCTAAGGTATCGTTTGTTGTAAGCGTTTGGAAATTAAGGGCATTCCGCTCTTTCGCCTGCTTGTACGCATTTGGGTGACCTTGGATTCTGGATGAATAATTCGGTCTATATTTTAGATTTTCCAACTTCTTGGCTTTCCTGCCTTTCGCCTTTTGTTTCCACACATATGGAAAACATACGTGGAAAGCAAAAGTTTTAATCCTACAATTTTGTTTGTATAGTTTTCTCGCCAGAGAATTGTTTTTTTATTTCTTTCTTCGACTCATGAGAAATCAAAAAGTTTATGCGGTGGGAACTGGGAAACGAACAGAAAGTAAAGTAAGGCATGTGTATATACTAAATATACAGGGTGAGCCTTTATACTCTATATAAATATTTTATGCCGTTGTTTTGAGATTAGAACTAGAACACACCCCGTTATGTTTTGGAAATGGAACTTCCATATGCATGCGTGCATTAAAGGAATAAGGAGTCAAGAGAATTAGAAAGAAAGTCAAGGAATAACTTTTAGTCCATCTCAATATACGTGTTCCTATGTTTTCTTTCTTTCTCCACTTTGTCGTCCATTTGTTTGTATAGTTTTCTCGCCAGAGAATTGTTTTTTTATTTCTTTCTTCGACTCATGAGAAATCAAAAAGTTTATGCGGTGGGAACTGGGAAACGAACGGAAAGTAAAGTAAGGCATGTATATATACTAAATATACAGGGTGAGCCTATTATACTCTATATAAATATTTTATGCCGTTGTTTTGAGATTAGAACTAGAACACACCCCGTTATGTTTTGGAAATGGAACTTCCATATGCATGCGTGCATTAAAGGAATAAGGAGTAGGAGTCAAGAGAATTAGAAAGAAAGTCAAGGAATAACTTTTAGTCCATCTCAATATACGTGTTCCTGTTTTCTTTCTTTCTCCACTTTGTCGTCCAAACAAATCGACCCAGTCGGGAAAAAAAGAAATTGAGAAAAATCACCAGTTTATTTTTTGTGCTCAACATGAGAACTGAATTCTCAAGTCCTCTAAGTTCAGCCATTGCCATTGCATTGCATATCGCAAAAGCTTTTCTTAAGTTACAGTGCAGTATGCACACAAACTAAATTAGTGTTGAGTCGTTAGTCGAAAAATAAACGATTTTTTTCTCTGCCTCAACTAACTGTTGACACATCAATTAACGCTGCTAACTGCATCTGTAGTCATTAAGTCAAATAGAGAAATTTAATTCATTTTGAAAGACTCAAATAAGAAAACCATTTCCTTCAAAGTTTGGAATTTCGTACCCCGTTTAATTTCCCAGTTTCCTCATCAAACCAACTATATGAGTAAACAAACAAAATGAAGATGTAAATATTTAACCATAATTTCCTCCCTCAGCAGCACCATCATTTGGCTAAATTATTCCAATTCAATCAGTTTTGGTTCAATAAAACCAAGGGAGAAAGTCATTCAGTATTCACGATTACCCTTCCCACGCTCCAACCAAAATTCCTACAGACTGACTGACACCAACTCTGGCTTGGCATTGTCATTGACATTCACTATCACTATGAGGAATTAAATTTTTACAGTTCCATTCCGTTTCAAATGGCATTCGCATTTTATCCCAAGAACCATTTTGATTGGATTTTGAATGTGGAGTCATGATTTTATTATACTAGGAGAAACAGAAAGCAGAGACCAAGTTCATAGACAGACACAGAATGAATTATCAAGAGGTGATCAGTGATTTTGGATAATTTACGACATATTTTATGATGATTGGATAGACGATAGCAAAAGTTCATGAATGAAATGAAGTGAAACCATAAGCATGAACATGCATATAGTATAAAGTATAGTTCAGGAATCACAATGCCATGCCTTTGTCATTATTGCCAATACCATATCGAATATTTTAGCCATGCAAGGGAAATCAGGAACTGAACCGAATATTCTGTTCAGCCAGCACACCAACCAGCAGCATTGACTTTTAACATTCCACTAAATCCTGTCAAAATGTGCTGTTCACCTTGTCATTTTGATAAGGGGTTCAGAGAAAACATGAATTCAAATTCCCTGACAAGACAATGAAAATGACAGGCTTTTAAAATGACGCATATTTTGGCAAGAGTTGTCTGAATCTTCAAACTTTTCATCTTTCCATCTCTCAAGTTGGAAAAGTTTGCCAATAACAATTTATGGAACCTAGAAGATTTTCTTTGGAATTTTCTCTCAACTTGGCTTGGCTGGGGAAAAGCTTATAGTTCTTGGATTTCGTGGGCGGGCGTCTAGTCCAAAAAAGCAAGTGTGTCTTTTTCCATTATATTCCAAATTTAGATTTGTTTGTGGGTTTTAAAATTGTATTTGTATTTATTCAGAGCTTTTGAGCTTAGTAAGTCTAGTTCCCATATTAAAGTTTTAATCCGTGAGTGACAGAATAAAAGCAAAGCATTTCAAAGCAGATTAAAAGTGTTGTCATGAGATAATAGACGAGACGAGACGTCTTAAAAATAAACCAGAGTGATGTACTTGCACGTGGCTCTCATGTGATTTGACATTTTACATTTTAAACGAGTTAACTGTTTTGACATCTTATGATGAAGTTTTTACATTAGTTTTGATATAAGTTTACCCTTTTCTTGTTCCTTAAAATGGCAGCGTCTCTTGTGTCCTCAGCATTACCAGGGGCAGTTGCTCCCCAAAGACGAGTCGCCATGTGCAAATAGGCGCCCGTGATGATGATCAGGGGCAGAAAATATTGAAGGACGACCAAACCGAGTAAATAATATTTTCTGAAATTGGTCGATAGTCCAGCATTCTCACAAAATGGTTTCAACCCACCGCTCTTCTCGGCTTTCTCGATAACCCTGCAATTATAAGTAAAATAATTCAGAATTAGATCAAGGAAAGATGACAATTTATTAATTCTTATGATTAAAGGAAATATGAGTCGAGATACGGCATCATTTTGTTAATTAAGACAACCAGGACATAAGGTATGTTCCATCATTTTTGTTTTATTCCTAGTCTGTGCTTAAATCAAATTCACCCAGCTATAGATTAGTGACAAGGCAATTAATTAATCCACCAAACGTTGAGCGATAGATGGACAGATCCTTCAATCCTTGCTTTAATTATTATTGCCAAGTGATGAGGTTTGAATGGTGTGATTAGAAGTCCTTAGAAGTTCTACCATTCCTTAGATTTAATCCAATCCTAAGTCTATATGTATACTGCTGGCTGTAGAATCGTCTGACTGAGTCCTGGTGCTCTAGTCTAGTAATTTGTCCCAATAGAGTAGTAAATTGTAATTAGTCTGTCAGGGCTTTGAGCGGCTCAAGGTATTCATAAATTCTAAACATTTGAGATTCTAGCTGTGCTGCTGCTGCTGCTGCTGCTGTGTGTTGTATTGGAGTCTGGAGAGGAAATGTCTATGAACCATGAAATATCTATTTTCAGAAACCATTAGCGTCTCTGAAAGCATTCAGCGGTGAAGAGAAACTCTCCAGACTAGAGTCTAGGAAGCAGGCATTCATCGTCGTCATCCTCTGGATGGATTCGATCAATACGATACCTTTCCATTCCAGAAGTGCCATGCCAAGGTAGTTTCCAACTTTTAGCTTGAGAGAGGTTGAAAAATTGGACAAGTTGGCCTTAGCTTTTCCACTTCCTTCCTTATTCACGTCTCTTCTGACCCTGACCAAGGAACGAACGAATGAACGAACGGAGGGAGTAAATTGACTCTGGAAATTTAATCATTTCAAATCTCTACTCCTACAATACATCTTTTAAGGAAATAAACTCAGGCATGGGAAATGGGATTCTGTGTTAAAATGATAAAATGCCTTTTACCCTGGCCCTGGCCTTCCTAGGTTTTTACGATGTGCCACCAGTGCCCATGCATGCCCCTGTTCATTTGTCTGGCAGATAATGAAAGTTGTTTAGGATGAGCTAGCTGCTAACAAGTCAAGTCAGTTTGATGATGAATCAGGGGAAAAGAAGGAAGGAAGGAAGTAATCCGTTAGTCCTAAGAACCCTCAGAAGACTCGACTTGAGTCGAGTGAACATTTCATTAGACTACTATACACACATGGTCAAGTCTGTGATCTTGGACCATGCATCTTGACTGAAGGTCTCAACAACCTTGTCTTTATTTACTATACATAGAATGCATAGTAGTGCATGCATGGATCATTCGGCTGGACGGACAGACGGATCGGTTGCCTCAGATGACTGTGATCAAAGAGAAGATCTTTACTCAAGTATATAAAAAAACAGGAGGAAAGAGTTTGCCTCTAGAGACAGACAAGGTTGGATATAAAAAGGAAGGAAAAGAATCAAGTCAAAATCCAATTTAGATCCAAAATCGTAAATGTATGTGTGTACTACGCTGCGCTCCACGGTGGAATTTCCAGTCCACTGGTGCTGGCGGCTCAATCATGTGCTTCTGCACTTGGAAGATAATTCACGAAGTGCCTTTCGAGTGAGCAAATAAATAGATCCTTTGAAATAATGGAGTGTCATCCTATATAATAAATGAGTGTTCAAAATTCAAATATCCGGCAGACGCCGAAAAACCGAGAGTGTTTAAAATAAATTTCTCATTCTTTTTTTGCCTCGGTCGCCCATCCACATATGAGTTCATTTTTCTACCTCAAAAGTTTATTGGAATAATTTTCCATCTCTAGACGTGACTGTTTAATACATGGGCATGAAATATAGCCCAATGGGCTAGCCGTATCGTACAAGTATTTCAACATTTTTGGATTCTTAACTTGGGCTAAAGTCGCAGAGATATTTTTTATACGCGATAGCACGCACGGTGCTATTAATAAAAAAAAACACAATGTTCTTTCTAAGTTAGAAGAGTTGTTGTCCACCAATTACATTACACGATTGAGCGGACGTGAAGAGAGAGGGAAAAAAACTCGGGTAGTTTTATAGAATGGACTAATGAAACAAAATCGGAAAACCGGGTAAGTTTCGGAGAAAAGCATCAAGTGGGATTCCTGGTTTCCAAGGACGCGGTTTGCCCCAACCGGACTCAATAAATACACGACCCGGGTCAGAGGCAGAATAGGACGAACCGCAAAGTTTTGAACTCTCATTCCTTCTTTCTTTCCAAATTCGGACGAACGGAGTCAAAATTACTAAATTAGGTCTAAATTTTTCCGTCAACTACTAATTAGTTCCTACTCAATACTTCCTTAGTTGACTCTTATCTCAAAATTGGCATCAAAATTCAAGAATCAGCAGAATCACCATGGACAAGCCCTCGTCTTCCTCAGCAACGACCTCAACTCCAAAGATGTCTTTGGCAATGACTCGATTTCTTGCTCCAGTTCCCTCTGGCTCAGCCTCTGGCCAATCTCAAGTACCCATGGCCAAATCCACCAAACATTTTTTAAAACGTGTGGCTAAACCAAAAGTAGAGCCAGAATACTCTGAGATTGACTTTACAAAATACGCTGCAGTTTACAATGAAATCATGCTCAAGGATTTTGGCTCCAGCCAACGTTTAATTTGGAATCCTCCTCGTCCTAGACCCCAGGGGGCTACTTATGAGCGTACTCCACCCGAAGACGTTCCTTCCCCCTTGGAGAGTGACCATTCATTGGCTGGCGTTGATGTTGATATTCATACTTTACCATTGCCAAGTAATCATTTGGAATCTTCTCAACCTCCAGTTCCAGTCCTACCTAGGCCACCTCCAATTGTTCATGAAATTGATAGTACTGACTTGTACATTGCAAGCACTCAAATTCATTTACCACCAACACCACTTCCAACATGGGTTAACAGAAATGTAAGAAATTACATTATGGAATGCAGAATTTAGTTATTTTAAGTAATAATTTTGTACTTAATTATTTTTAGGACTGGGAGGAGAAAAAGATGCGCAAAAAATTACGTCATGAGCTTGAAGAACTTCAAAGACGCCGAAACAGACATCCAATTCACTCATTTGTTGGCCCTACTGAGCAAGAAATTGATTTGCAACGCCGCAGTAAGTTGATCTGGTATTATACGTCGTCATTCCGTTGAAAATTACGACGTTTTTAATTATTTTGATTATTTTATAGAAGAAAAATTAGAGGCTTGGCGTAAACTACATCCAAAAGGAACTTTGTTCAATCAACCGGAACCAACTTTGCCAACTTTTACTCAATTGGCCGCCAAAACTCACCCTCATCCTCATCGTCGACGAACTTCTAAGCCTAGGCGAAAGTTCATTTAAAAAAGCACAATTTCTAATATGATCCAATCCAAGATGAGTTCCAAATTCCAACCATTTTTCCAAAATTCTAAACTGTCAAAAATGACCAACTAATCGCACAAGCAACTAACTGAAATAAAATTTCTGCAATCTAAATTCCCAAATCAAAGGTTTGTGTTTCAACTAATTTCATACTCCAACACTTAGGTTGATATCATTTGATGTATGTTTTGAATTGTAACGTTGAGAGTGGTTGGTTCTTATTTCTAGTGTAAAATTAATTTCTCTTCTGTATTCCGTGCATCTTAATCTGACAGGGAGGTGCTAGAGTGGAGAGTCTATCATCCTAGCTTCATCCTTTGTAGTTTGAGCTTAGCTCTACTTCCAGTGATTTAATAAGGAAGAGAATCCTTGAAAGATTTATGTATTTTCCTTTCGCACTTCAGGACTACGTACGTGGACAGAGTTTCTGAGAGAAGGGAAATTTATTCTAAATAAAAACAATATCTCCTCCAAGCTAGATATGCAGATTAGATTGAATAAATGGCTATGATATGGACGAGAAGCACTTTCCTTCCAAATGTCGAACAGGAGGGCTGCTTGGCTTGGAATTTCTGCACGCACGCATGGCACTAGCTAAACTTTCTATTTATGCATTATGCATTCTGGGTGGAAACTGGAGGATAAAAAGGTTTTTTTTAGACAAATTTGCTCTACTTGTGGAACCGTGCTTCAAGCAAGGTCTTTCCTGGCAGGCATGGTGCTATGGTTGAGTTAGCGAATGCATTTTCTATTCATCCGATTCGACATTGACTCCCCCTCTCTGAGGGTAAACACTCAAAGAAATAGGAATACATGAAAACCCGACTTTTGAAGTAAATCAGGATCTTAGGTGTTCACTACTACTACTGACTGAGGTTGAGGTCAAAGAAGCTCAGTCAGATTTTGAAAGGAATCCGAGGGCATGGGCAATGGGTTCCCTTGTGGGCTCCCGTCGTGCGTCGTGAATGCATAAGGATTCCTTTCAATGCAAAATGAGATACATTACACAGGATCATGAATGAAGTGTCAAGTAGAGAGAGTGTAAATCTCCATGCAAAGAGAAAAGAAAAAAAGAATTCGTGGAAATGGAAGGAGAGAGAAAGTAGGATTTAAGATTGGGCGTAGGATGGATATGGAGTTTCGCACCGTTGAATACAATTATTTTGCTTTCTCCGGTTCTAGTTTGAGTCATCGCAATGGGAATGGCACTACTGGGTTGAAATGGAAAAAGACACGACACAGCACGAAGGATTGGCAAAATAGCAAATGGCAAATGGTGGTGATACTTCTTAAACGGAAGTTATGAACGTACAAAGACAGGAAGGAAATTCATGTTGTGCTCTAGTCTTGTCTCCAGAAAATTCAGCAGCTGAAATCCAAATGGATAGATAGACTTGGGCCGAATGCCACTAGACACAGATCTCCTCAGTGTCAACTCAAATGCACTGTTTATAGTCTAGTTTCATACTTGTTAGTACATTTATAAAATCCAGGCATGAAATTGAGAAATATTTTATTAGTTGGACAACACTAGGATCTAGAGGGCTACACCATGGTCGTAAAATAAAAGGAATTTACTACTTGGATTCTCCTATTCGGTCAGTCAGCTCTACACAGTGTGCAGGAAAATGAATTTTACAGCCAAAATCTCAAGATTTATTCACAACTGGGACACCAAGCCTAAAACTGCGGAAAATCTTGATGCGGGGACGACGTACTCAATAATTTTTATCGTTTCTTTCCTCGTAGAATAAAAATTTTATCTAAATTTTTAGTTCAAAACATGCCTTCTGTTTTCCATTTAAATTTTAAATACAATACCTACGTACGTACGTATGGGTGTGTTAAAGTTTAAATCTTTTGGTGAATTGGAAACTGCTCTGCTCAACCTGGACCCCAAAGGAGTGATAGGGTGGGACGTGACGCGAGTTCTCAAGTAGTAGAGAAAAATAAAATACAATGGAATTGGGGACAGATAAAAGACATAGGGAGACTTTGCCTTGCCATGGGCACGACGACATGGACAGGACACAGGGTTTCGTTTAAACAAGGAAGAATTGGTGGTTCCAACGATTACATGATTGAACGGAGCAGTCGACCCGGGGATCTAAGCTTTCTCTGGCTGCTGGAGAAAGCCAGGGATGTTTTGTCCATGTATATCAGACTCAGATAATAAAACCTTGCTGCTACAAGGGTACTCACTCAACCATTTGTTCTTTTTCTTACGTAGACTAAAATGGATGAGTATTGAAGTTTGAAAGAATCGTCGTGTATTTTTTCTTACATAAAATCCAGCTCAGTGGGCAATGCCAGGACGATGCCGACGGACCAAATCGCTATTATGGCCAAACTTGCATTTCGTTTCGAACCCCTAGCACTCAGGGGGTAGAGGACAGCTCGGTAGCGATCCACGGCGATGGCTGACAACGTAAACACGCTCACGTTCACACTCAATACCTGCAAAATCAATAGACAAAAAATCATTCAATTTAATTTTATGACAAGGCAAGGCGAGATCAGAGTCAATTCATTGAGAAGCTCTAAAATCAAGTGTGTTTTGTTCTCTTCAAATATTTTTAGACCTTGTACCGGAGATTTGAAGAAAAATGCACCGTAATTATATTTTTATAGGAATAGGAGCACGAATCCTAAACTCCTTGAGTGATGTTCCTTTCAGCACCTTTAATTATACCTTACTTACCTAGTAGCCTAGTGCCGGCTCAAATTATTTTAATGACATCATTTCCACTCCTTGGGTTTCTTTCGTCTCGAGATGGCCTGGCCTGGCCTAGCTCTCGGTTTTATTGAAGTAGTAGGCGACACGTGGAACTCATTAAGGATCATTACTTCACTTTCTCATATTTGAAAAACCTAGGCTAGGCAGTAGGACCTTGGGTTTTCTTTCGTCTCGAGATGGCTTGGCTTGGCCTAGCTCTCGGTTTTATTGAAGTAGTAGGCGACACGTGGAACTCATTAAGGATCATTACTTCACTTTCTCATATTTGAGAAACCTAGGCTAGGCAGTAGGCACTAGGTCAGCTAGCTCAGCTTAATGTAGGTTCTTGTATTAAACCTAAGTTTTATTTAATCTACAATACAAGAACAGGAACACGGTCAAAAAATTATATCAAATTCTACAGTTTTTTTTATTAATGCTAACATAAGCGAGGAAATTGGCATAGGAAGCTAAGTGGATATTCTAGAAAAGAAATGAGCAAATAGGGATGACTTCTCATTTCCTTAGACTTCTATTGAATTTCGAATAAAGGAAGAAAACCAACAACAAAAATTCTAATCAAAAGCATGAAGAAAAGGAGCTTATTTTGGTCCAGCGTTTAGTGATTTCTTTTTGAAGAATCGCAATCGGATCGAGGAAGTCGGAACTTGAGAAATTGGAGAATGAAAGAAATTGGCTGGCAAAGGAATCGGACTCTATACAGCTGGATCTGAGATTGGACTTATTTTGTGATACATTCATTTACTNTTTTGAAGAATCGCAATCGGATCGAGGAAGTCGGAACTTGAGAAATTGGAGAATGAAAGAAATTGGCTGGCAAAGGAATCGGACTCTATACAGCTGGATCTGAGATTGGACTTATTTTGTGATACATTCATTTACTGTTCGTTATTTGAATAGAGTCAACATCGCCTACACGGAAACCAAAATAGTTCAATGCAATACAGTATAGGTGAGCATTTTCGCAGAATTAAGGTGCGTCATTGATCTATAGAAAGCATCAATGGCTCAAAGTTATCGAAGACTTCTAAGATTTCTTCCGTCCGGCTTTCTTCTCAGATCTTTGCAACTACTAAAGCCTTAGCCTTAGCTTTATGTTTTCAGTTCCGTTACTTTGGTGAACCACAAAAGAAAATCCAAGAACTAAAATAAAGTCCTAGCCACTCGTGCTTGTTTGATTTTTGGTGTAATAGAAGTCGCAAAAATAAAAGTAAATCAAGGCTATCTTTCTTCTGTTGAATAAAATAATATTATAGACATTATCATTGCAATAGAAATCTTTTATATAATCACAACCTTATGTAAATTGTCGTCAAAAAATGACGTTAATGTCATACATAAGGAAATTGAAGGTTGTCATTTTGCCATTGTGAGCATGACAAATTATGACTGACATTAAAAGAGCCGTCATTCACTCGTGAGACAGGATAGAACCATTTTTCTGACTTTTTCTAATGAAAAAACTAGGGCAAAAGAGAAAGCCTAGTAAAAAACGAGTTGCACAATGGAAATGGAAGTGATATAAGCTGTGCAAGTGAATAGCCCAGCCCGTACGAATTTTTTTAACCGATTCTTCTCACGTCTTCCATATCTGGTGGAATAATTTTTCTTTCCAATATTTGTACCGGGTGAGCTGAGACCACCTTTCAATAGATAAGGGCAGTTGAAGGGATTCGTTCGTCATATAAATTTCACCCACGTTTTTACCGTTGCGTTGCCCCACATTATGATTCTTTGGACCTACGAGTTAATGAGTAACATTAATAAGTTTCGTAGGAGTCTGATCAGAAAAAGTTCATCGCTCGCCATACTGGCTGGCTGGAAGCCTAACCTGACCATCCTTCTTCCTGCTTTCTAATTTTGAAACTTCATTTATTTCACTTTCGCTCAACTTTCTTTCCAGCCTGTTGCCTTTCCGGTGCGTATGAATATTACTTCAAAAGTTCTGAATAATTAATAATTTCTGTCACGAGCAGAAAGTACTTAAAAATTGGAAAGTCAATGCGTAAAAAATTAGTTAGACTGTTCTTATATTTTTATATTATGACTTATATCTGTCAACTGGAAATTTGTCTAGTCTAGACAGTTTTTCCTGATATTTTTGTCCTCCAAAGGAAAATTATTACTAGGCGCTCTCGTTTGTGCCTTAATTGAAGCGGACAGAGTAATTGCTCATTAGAATATGTCTGAGGAAACCCTTGGAGCTAAAACTCGTCAAAGCGTGAGAGAGTGAAAGGAGTGAATGAGTTTTATAATTAAGACTGACAAGAAGAGCTAATAAAAATGTTGGTTTTATGATTGAGTCTTCCATGTTTACGGCCACATCAAATTCAAATGGAGAAAGCCTTCCTTGCTTGCTGGAAAATAAAAATTACGCTTATAAAACTGTTCATAAAATCCTTCTCTAGTCACTTCCTTAAAACTTGGCTAATTGGCCTAAAATAAAATTAGAATGAGTGCCTGCCTAGCCTATGGCTGCCAGATTCATTTGGAAATTAAATTCGGTTCAGTCGGATTTTGTTAGAAAGTTGAGCTGGTGGAAATGAATTTTGAGTGAACTGTTATTTCACACCAAATCCCTAAGGTACTAAGCTAAAATTTAGTCATTAATGTAATGTATTAGAACCATAGACTAGGAATGTAGAAATGTACTTTCTATTCTCTTATGTGAAGATACAGTGAATATTTCCACACTTGGTTTTAATAATGTATTAGCGGTGGAGGGACAAGTCCTTCCTCAATGTCTTTCCATTTGGTCCCAATGGAAGTTTCATGAAAATGAGGCTGAGAATGGAATTTAAGTTGCACTCAAGTGGCAAACTCAGTTTGTGATCTGGATTGGATTGGATGGACTTTCTCTTATTCGTTTTGCTCATGACCTTCCCTTGTGTATAGAAAGTGGAAGGAGTATGTATACAGAAATTAGACCACGACGAAAACTCATGGGCTCACCAAATTTCAACACAATTAATTAAATAGAGAGGTTTGAATTGAGGGTTGAGAACAAATGCAAATGTTGATTAAAACGTGTTTGTAATACAAATAGAAAATAAAGCTTCACATGCAAAGCAAGCCTCAATGGCCTGAAGGAACAATATTTGTCAAGATAATCTAGAGAATTCTCTTCAGACACGTGATGTGTCCCACATTTAAATATTCTACTGTCAATATATTCTAACTCTTTACAGACTGGCACGTAATGACAGATTTACAGGTAGAACCCATTTCAGTTCCAAAAATAAAAAAAAAGTTGCATGTCATTTGAAGAGTGGTCAGTGCCAGGTTTATAGGCACTTTGTGGAAAGTCCTTTTCGGTTTTATCGGGGCTTTGAGGATTTATAACCCTTCTGTCATCATTTGGCACGTCAAAGGTGTCATGGGATTTTTATTACATTCATTAAGTTCAAGGATTAATGCTTGGGCAGCATAAAAAATGCACCCGTAGGAAAATAATCACCCTCTAGGGTTAGTCTTTCAGGCTTTTTAAAATTTTATTATAAAAATTGAGCTAACCTATTTTCAGCTACCAACTAGAATTGAAATGAACTTAATTTTAATTGGTTAAGCCGAAGTAGTAAGAGCTTTTCTTCACACACGATTTCTTTTGCCTTTGCATTTGCTTACTCCATACAATAATAATAAGCATGGTTTGTTAGAGTCTAAATTTATGGGGTCGTTTGAATAAAAACCCAAGACAGTTATTGGATCATGGATGAATAAATTGTGACTGGGTATTTATTGGGAGAGTAAACTCCATGTCGTCCACGTACGTCTCAGTCTTTCCGCTCACTGAAATTTTTACCCGAGTGTGGAAAAACTAAAAGGAAAAATCCTAAGGACAAGACATGCATGCTAGAATCGTATAGGATAGGATAGGATGGAAGGGTTAAAGTGTTTTAAAACTTTACGACCCTCCAGATATTCCACGTTCGGACGTTACTTTCCTTTACACCTTGGCAGGCAGGCAGGTCCTAGTTGTTAAAAGACATGTTCCATGCTAACTGACTTTTCGCAATTCGGCTTATTTCCTTTTTCTCCAGCTGTAAATTCGAAAATAAGGAGGGTCGGAAAAGTGCAGTACCACTAAAGCCAAATCTAATTTTGGCATCAGCAAAATCAATTCAATGCACATATTCCTAGTATACTATGCTAGGCTAGTCATGAAAATTGTGTGTCTGTCCAAATCTAGTGCCTGAACGCTTCACGATTATCGATCCAATAAAATACTCATCAAAATATTTTATAGAAGAAGTACATGGCCAGTGCCTATTTTGGTCATCTATGGCGAAGGGCCCTAATGCTATGATAGATGATTTGGATCTGAGTTGCTTTTAAATGCTTCCATGTTTAAGAGAAAAAGTTTATTTGACTCAAATCTCTTCATCATCATTTCCATTTCCATTTCCACTTTCTATTTCTATTCAGGAGGAGGAGGAGAGAGATTCTAAAACTTTTATTACCACCGAAGAAGAGCAATCAAAAGTTTTAGAACTCAGAATGTAGACCGAGTTATGCAAATAGCCCTAGAGTAGTTGCAGTGCAGTTCTCAGCGTCAAAATTTTTAATTGCATTGCAACAGAAATGGCTCAAGGATTAAGACACTCCACAGTCACACTCAGTTTTTATCAGTTCAAAGCGATATTGCATTTTATCCACTTGAACTCTGCTTCCTCCGCAAGGATCAAATCTTGCTGTTCTGTTGCAAAATTTTGTAGAAACTTGAGAAGTTTCTAACTATTGAAATGTTTTGAACGAGGTGACCCTAATTGCCTGCCATGCTATAATTAGACGGATGTTCAGGTTATTTATTATTTGCATTCGTACTTAGTTAACTTCAAAGCATCAACCCCATCATCACTATCTGTTTAATGGCTCTGTTGACTTTCATCTTCATCTTCATCCCTAATTCCTTTAATTATTCCTGCTCTTCTACCCTGTGTTTGTTTCACTTTTAAAAACGCCCTGATTAATTAGTGTGACTCATTAGTTCATTTTCATCCATTGTTTGTTGTGGTAGAATATTCTGAAACTGGGCAAGCTAAAATAGACGTTTCTACTAAATACCTTTGAATAACTAATGGGCTGACTAAACTTTAGTGTAGAATTTCAGACCTAGATATCCTTAGTAATTGTAAGCTAATTTGGATTGAAAGTAAACTTTAATTAAAGTTAAATTCATTTCAAGATGAAATATGTCAACCCTGAGAAAGGATTTATGGGGTCTTAGCTTTGAGACACAAGGACATTGGTTGACTTTCACTGCTCCTGACTTTCATTTCACGGGCATGTTAGCAATAGCTAACAGTAGCAGGCAAAAAGCCAACAAGTGGTGGTTGGTCCCATGGTCCCTTTGTATAAAATAATACGCATTGGTGCATTTCGTAAGGATTAGCTGCAATGCCTGCCTTGGCTTGGCTCCCATAAATACTATCGTAAAAGCAATAAATTTAACCCAAGGAAAGGATAAGGGAATCAGCTAAAGGAAAAACAAAGTTAACGAACCACAGGGAAAACGAAACGAAACAAACTGTAGTTAGTTTTCCTCACACCATGCATTCACACAACTTTCACTTTCTTTAACAAGAAGATTAAAACGTCTGTTTTTGCATGATTTCAACTATGTTTTTCGAATCGTCAGCATTTATGGACGCGTTAGTTGCAATTTCTATATTGAACTCAAGTATGTCAGTTTTGATTATTTTTGCTGAGTTTGCGTGTCGAATTGGCTGACCTCCTCTCGTCAAAATTTAATATAAGTATTAAAAAACGAGTCTATGATAATAAAATATAGAATTCTAAATGAAGTGAAAGTAGTAAGTGGAGAAAAGTACATAGTTTGGTTTTTGGTAAAGTAAACGTATACCTTAAA
>WJEZ01001950.1:0-15074 GCA_009869925.1 Thalassaphorura encarpata
AAAGCTCTAAAAGCTAGGCTCATCTCCCAGGCATAGGCATGGAGAAATTGAAGAGTACTGAAGAAGATAATATTTCACACCATGGTTTTGATATTGATGGAAAAGCTAGTCTACTTAAGGCTTTATATTAAACACAAATATACTCAGTTGCCGGCTAAATTAATTGAATATTTTTTTTTCAATTTCTTATACTGAAAAAAAATTAATTATGTCTCAACAGTCTTCCAAGCCCCTGAAATTTGAGGACTCATTAGAACAGAAGCAATTAGTCATTAAGTGAATTCCTCATTGCGGGTGTTCTCTAACTTTTCTTTCATCTTCCGTTGTTTTATTTTTCGCTCCCTGTCAAATACCCTTACTTTCCACATTAAATGAAACCTTAAGGTTAAAGACTAGAACGAACTAAAAGTTTGTTGGTGGTAGTGAGAATATTGTGGTGGTGTGATGTTTTGTTGGTGTAAGTGCCTTGGGACAACCTTTTAGAGTGGTGAAAGCGTCGTCGTCGTCAACGGATGTCAATTTGGATGGCTGTCAAATCGATGGACGTGGAGTGTGAGTAGGATTGGCCGGAGGGAGTGCAAGAAGGCCGGATGAGGGTTGGGAATTTCCGCTCGACTAGTGGCCTATCGGCTCCCAAGACCCAAAACTCATCTCTCCTAGTTTATTTAAGGCTCATGGATGTCTGTATCTGCTTGCCTGCCTGCGCTCCTGCTTGCTCCTTTCTAGATTTTCTAGGATAGTGAACGCAACGTACAGAGAGTGCTCCTAACCCTAATACAGTGGAGGAAAGATCATCTTCTGAAAAGATCTCTTTCTCTCTCCCGCATCTGGTCTTCTTAGCCTCCCTGCCTGCATTTGCCTCCCTGGCATCATCAACTCTTTTCCTTGTCAATGGGTTCATGATCCATTCAGTTTTGTGTTGAGCAGATGCAAAGAACTAGCTCGGAAAACCCCTATTGATTGTTGATCTTTCACCAACTTGTATAATTCGGACGGACCCGTGTTTTTACTAAATCCAAAGAGTTTCCCCTTGTATTGTGTCTGTGTGTGTGTGTGCTCAGTGCTAAAAAAGAAACAAACTGACTTGTTTTCATTCACTTCACCTCTGTGAAAAAAACTATCTCTTCGACAAAAAATAATAAATATCACCTGCACCTGCACAACAGCAGCACCTTTGATCATAATTATCATAACACATAACACAGTCATGAACCTTGAATTAATTGGATAATTAAACCAACTGTATTCGTGTTGATTTAGTCCGGCTTAAAATACCCGAAGAAGCAGCAGCAGCTTCTAAAGATCCAAGCTGTTTGTTTATGTACGTGTGATGTGTTTTTCCACACTCGGTTGTTTTCTCTCAAAACTTTCGGACCTAGTGCACACGATGATCCTTTGATTTTGACTCAGAAGGAGTAATATTATTATTGTTATTACACTGCAATTACGACCACACTTGTAGCTATTCAGCATCAGCATTCAAGGTTGAAACAATAAATAGGGACAAAAGTTTAACTAAATGGTAATTGTGGAAAGTGCAATGAACTTGACCCCAAGTGACGTGGTTTTAGCAGTTTTGTTCAGAGTTTTTGTGAAAAATATGAGCAACTAGTGAAATTGCACAATTTTAAACATGCATACATTATTTGGAGATCAAAATGCCTATTATCGGCATCCGAGCTCTTATTCTCCAGCATTACAACCGATGGGAGCTGGAATGTCAGGAAGGAGGTTATCCATATGAGCAATATTCAGCAATGTCTCGCTACAGCCCCTATGCTGCGGCTCATTACCCAAGTCAACAATCTGCCACGAAGGACATGGTTAAACCTCCCTACTCTTACATTGCCCTCATTGCCATGGCCATTCAAAATGCTCCGGACAAGAAAATCACCCTGAATGGGATTTATCAATTCATCATGGAAAGTAAGTAAATCTTTAAATACCATCAAAAACGAGAGCACACCGAAATTCAAGTGCTCAAGGCAAAATTTTGAATTTCAAACCAGCACTGATAAAAAACTAAATACACACCTTAGGACCCACCGCGCAAATTATATCTTGGCTTGCCCAACATGCTTCACCAGATTTACCGTTAAAGGAAACCTTACGCGTCACATGAAACAACAGGATAAATAAATGATAAATTTTTATTTGTTTGGTTCAGGATTCCCATACTATCGAGAGAATAAACAAGGCTGGCAAAATTCCATTCGTCACAATTTGAGTCTCAATGAATGTTTTGTTAAAGGTGGCAAGGGACGACAAAAAACCAGGGAAAGGAAGCTATGTAAGTTTTAATTTCAGATTTTCTAATTCTAGTTGAAACTCCATATTTGGAAAAAAGGCAGATTAAATCAGGGCTTTGAATAGGACAGATAAGAAGGAATACTAAATTAATTCATTGTGAACCATTCGATGGGTCGCATTTTTGCTAGACAGCCAACGAATTTTTAAAATTGGACAGTAATAATTTTAGGTGATTAGGCTTTTAAATATAGCTTTTCTAAACTTTGAACAGTATTACCAACAGAAATGTTTGCCAGATTGCCAGATTGCCAGATTGCCAGATTTATAGCGTCATTGACGAAATTATACTTTGAACTCAGTACGCAACTTGAGATGAACCTCAGAAATTGCTTTGGGTAAATAATATCTTTTCTTTAATTCCCAACAGTGGACACTTGATCCGGACTCCGTAAATATGGTAAATAACTTTTTTTCTACAAGTAAAATATTATAAATTATATGTACACGTCAAAATTCAATAGTTCGACAACGGGTCTTATTTACGACGAAGAAGACGATTCAAGAAGAAGGACGTGATGCGGGAAAAAGAGGAAGCCGTAAATCTACAAGTAAAAACATTATAAATTATATTTACACGTCAAAATTAATAGTTCGACAACGGGTCTTATTTACGACGAAGAAGACGATTCAAGAAGAAGGACGTGATGCGGGAAAAAGAGGAAGCCGTAAAACGAGTTCAACAACATCAATCAAACGGTACAAATATTAGTGGTGAATCTCTTAGCGTTAGTGAATTGCATGGAATTAGCCAACCATCAAGACATTCTATCCATCATCATCCAAACTCTTCTGGTGGACTCACGACCAATGCTAAACAACATCTCCACAGTAGTAATAATATTGTCATCAATATCAATACAAATGCAGCCAATTCATCCTCCTCCCCTTCTGGCGGCCCCTTGGATCATCATCACCGCCTTCTCCATTCCAATAACATTCTACGGAGGGTCATCCGGTGGGAATGTACACATCATAAATCGAACCTCAACCGCCAGCAATGGATCTCCTGTCATAAAATCTGAGCCCCTTGATATGAAATTGGACTCAAACATCCCTGGGACTGGGAGCAGTGATTGTCATCAACTTCAGTCCCAAACAAAATTTTCATCCCCTGCTTCTTCAACGACTTCTTCATCCTCACTTTCTGATGCTCCAGGCGGAAATGGGTCGAAATTCCTGGATCGCTATGAATCTCATAAAACAGAAGTGGTCGTTGGAGGAACAACTGTGTCCGTTTCATCCTTAGCTGGTGGGTCACCGGGAGGTCATGACCTTCCGCATCAGTGCTTAGGAGATCACCCAACCCATCATCATCTCCATTCCCATTCTCACCCACAGGTCAATGTAAATGTGACCCCATTCAGTGTGGATAGTTTAGTTACAGCCACTCGTGATAGTCCCGCAGCCGCAATCCTCCAGTCACATCATTCGCTTTTATCTGGAGATCATTCCCATCCTCATCACCCATCCCATCATCATCATTTATCCATGGGCGGTGGAGGATTTTCTTCTAGAAGTCATCATCATTTAGCAGCAGCTTCAGCCATGTATTCCAGCGCTGCAGCTGTAGGGGCATCAAGCCCTTATTGTGGTCTTCATTATTCCTCAATGGGTGACGATGTTCCTACTTCCATGATGGGAGCTTGTATTCCTAACCATGGACAACTTGGCATGACCATGACCATGACGATGGGGCAAACGCCGAATCTTGTAGGTTCAGATTCCTACTCCGCTGCTGCTGCTGCTCCTCATCGCTCTTCAACCTGGTACTCCTCCATGGCTTCAGCCAACAATAACAATAACACCAATAACGAGAGTCATCAACACTCAATTCATCATTCATCCCAACAACATGAAGGAACTGGCTCGGCTGCTGCGGCTGCTAGGAATGGAAGTCCACAAACGGCGGGATTTGAATCACCATCTGGTTCAGGGTCATCTTCCTCGAGACATTCACAAGAATTATTTCCAAATGGAGCTGGGGACTCTTCTGGTTCCCCTTGTCCAATCCCATCATCTCATCATCATCATGGTTTTAGAAATACAGGTTCAGCCTATAGGTCCTATTACTCGACTTGAGTGAAAGTTGAAATTTAGTCTTATATCACTCTTATTCCCAGTGAGCCCGAGTGAGTGAGTGCAGATAATTTATTGATCAACATTTGATTAGAATATAATAGTGTTTATTTCAATTATGAGTCAATGTATACTTTTATTAGTAAATGTGTTCTTTTGAATGACATTTGTTTGAATTAACTTTCTTTAGATTACATTGTCATCTAATTAATCTCTAAATTTCACAAATGGTATAATTTTTTAAATGCTGACATTTGACTTATTTTTGGATTAACAGGTCAACTATCAGATAGGATATTTGTGCCACAACTAAATAATAGAATGAATTCCCTTGTCTGTCGATAATTATGGAAGTATGGTGAAAGTCGGCATTTGGCTTTCTTCTGGGAAACAAAGAAAGCCGTGGGTCCCGTATCATGAAAGTATGGTGAAAGTCGGCATTTGGCTTTTTTCTGGGAAACAAAGAAAGCCGTGGGTCCCGTATCAAGCTTCTCTTTGTTATTTTTAAATTTCCTCTATCTAAATTCTACATGATGACGTTTCACTTTGAAGTCAATGCACAATTCACAGTCCAAAGTTTTTACCCACAATTTTTTCGTGCGGAAACGCCTCCCACAAAAAATTATCAGATGACGCCCTTCATTCCCTATCTGCTGTAGACTTGGATGAAAGTGATGAGATCCACTTCTCTTGCCATCGCCATGCAATGCAATGTCGTAGATTCATCCAGCCGAATTGCTCCTCTTCTTTGAAATGGATGGGTTAGCCGAGGGCTTGTACTCGACCATTTGTCACTTTCCCACACGCCTCAAACTCAAAGAGAAGAACAAAATGTTGGTTTGTTGCCGAGAAGGACCCAACCCATTCCCATTTCCCATTCCATATGGACTTTGTAATATTGTTTAGAATGGGATTCAGACGCTGCTCCAGAAAATCTTTACTCATGAAAGCCAAGCCAAAGAGAGGAAACTAATCTCTGGAGTTGAGCTAAACTAACCTGGCTTTTCAACTGCCTGTGTTCCTGCCCTTTCTTCCCCATCTAATTTGTAATTGTAAGCAAACCATAAAGTAAGTCTATGTTAGTAAACCACATTCCTCTAATATATATACATCTTTACCATCAATTTCACCACAATATATTTTATCAATGAAGGTTTCAATACTGTTTCAAGAATTTTAACAAGTAATTTGATAAAAGAGAATTTACATACTTTGAAATTGGAGATGATATGAACGTATCAAAATTATAGGACGGTCTTATTGGAACTATATCACGAAACCCAAGACTATTGACGTATTGCTCCAAATAGTGAAAGTTGATTTTCCAACAAGTACGTATAGGGCAAGCCTTAACTTCCATTGCACTGAGCAGAGAAAAGAGTCCGCAGCAAAACTAAGTAAAACAAATTAAATGGGCAGTTTATTTTGCTTGTGGGCAAAGAAAACTAAACAAGAGGTGTAATTATCTCTCTGAATGACCGACTGAATGAGACAGAGTAGATTCGTTCGTGTGCCGTCTGTCTGTATTTAAAACACAATTGAGTGGGAAGATATTGCTATAAAGGAAAAGGAGTCGTTTTCCAACCTAATGCCTTTTCCAGGATTCAGCCTCCAGTCAGTTCCTTGCAGCAGTCAAGTCTCCCTATGCTGTGGAAAGATACGAGTTTTAGGGTTTTCTATATGCGAAAAAGGTAATTCCGCCATTTGAGACCTATCTTGATGTTTTCTTTCAAAACAAACCCACGTTTCGATTAACTGCTTTCCTCGAATCTATCATCAAATAATAATATAACTTTCAAAGGCGTAAGGCCGGGAAATGCAAGCAAGTACGTATTACGAAAATAGGGGCAAGGGAAACAAAGAGAAAAGCCATAATATTCTGCCTACTATTTTCAGAACAAGAACGACCTTTCGGATCCAAATTCTAGATTCCATGGTCCAAAAAGGAAAGCGGTGTAAGAAAAAATACGCCATTATTGAAATCGGTTCTTATGCATAGATCTAATATTTCTCCGATTCTAGTAAAAGTTAAATTCGTCATGATTTTACTTATACTTTAATCCGATATTTCATAAATCCAACTATTAGAGCCTAGAGTCATAGATATACTACAAAGGCAGTCGTGCCTTCGACGTGTGCTCAAGTGTAAATATTGACACAGTAATAAAAATGTTGTATGACACGAGACAAACTATTATTTGTTTAATATTTAAACAAGTTAAACTCTTGGATCCAGTGCCAACTAATTTGTACATGTTGTAACATTTTCCCGGACACGAGTTGCTACTGCTCTGATTTCGAATGCCCTACGTATTTGCATTGGATAATTTGCATTTGAATGTTTGACTTTTATTTCCAAGGTTTTATTATACGTTACGTCACGTTTGACAACGTTCTGCACAAAATTAGCACCAAATCTATCAACCATTAGTTCTGCTGGCTCGACTTGAAGATTTATTTCATGAATAAGCGATCGCAAATAAAGTTTCTAACAAAAGACATAAAAACCAAAGTTCCAAATGCCAGAGCTGAACTTTTCACACCCTCTGCATACTTTGTTCTTAGGCTGTAAACATAGATCATTTCTGCAGAGCAAACTATTCTTAGTTTACGAGGAAGAATCTTTCGATCAGTTTAGTCTTACACACAGTTTCCCCACTCAGAGCTGCCTGAGCTTAACATCCAACAGCTTCCTGTCTCACACCAAACCATAAACCTTCCGACTAGATTACCCGGGTTCCTTTCCTTGTCCTGTATTATAAAAATACGTAGATCCTTAATCTCACGAGGAGTGGAAAATCATCGTTACGAAAATATTTAATCTATTGACAAATTTTCGCAACATAATTTCTTAGCAAAGT
This sequence comes from Thalassaphorura encarpata, assembly GCA_009869925.1. NCBI lineage: Eukaryota > Metazoa > Arthropoda > Collembola > Poduromorpha > Onychiuridae > Thalassaphorura > Thalassaphorura encarpata. The sequence continues at coordinate 7,248 of WJEZ01001950.1, forward strand.
TTTACCCTTTGATCTAGCCTGTCATAATTTATAATGAAAAACTTGGAAAATAGCATATTCTTCCAAATGCAAAGGCAGATTCAAACATCGGAGCAGATTTTTCTGTGTACGTGAAGCACAGGAGCTCAAATTCATCCCTACGTATCCTGAGACTTTTCTAACTCCCCAAGGGTTTTCCTTCGGAAGCTCGATTTTTTCACACTTTCCTTCACGAGCCATTAGCACCCAAAAAAATTTGGAACACACATACATACAAGCTTTACTAGCCATAGCCCGTCAAGAGTAATTCATTACTCAAACAGACACTCCGGCACACACGGCACGAGTTTCTTTCCTTGTAGAAGAGATGGATGAATGCAAAATACTTTTAAGGGATTTTCTTCTTTCAATCCTCTCTCATGGCGTCACGTCATATGGCCGTGGCCCTCACTGCTACGCAAGGCTAAACTTAGACTACAAATTCGCTAATCAATCCACAAGCTGAAGAACTAAACCGGTTTATGGTTTCTTTTTCGCCAAGATATTTGTAGACGATGACACGAAATTCGTGAAAATGAAAGGGTCATGTCTCGAACTCGTCGGTGGCGGTCTGGGTCTAGACCCAGTAGTAAATCCTAGATTCTTATTCAACTCTTTTTCTTTTTTGCATCATTAAAATTCATGGGCGGCAAATTGGTCGCCTGTTTGCTTTAAGTAACTGAATAACTCCCAGATTCATACGCTTAGAAATTGTGGTTGTGTCTGTAATTCTCAACACATAGGGATGGCCAGAAACTACCGGTTAAGTGTTCGTAGTATTTCCATCAAACCTTGATTCTTTGGAATTAAGAATTACGTAAGTAAGTGCACATATTCTAGTTCATCGTTCACTTTAAAGGAAAATTTAGCTTCCCACAATACAACAATGAGTAATGTTGATTCGACGACATTTGGTGAAAAGGGATTTTCCACCCGCAGACAATAGCTAGGAACAGCAAACCTTATAGTCTACTTCACTACCATTCTGTCAAACCCAGTGAGCAGTGTCTGTGTGTTGATCGACATTACAAAAAGGATTTCTAGGTGGACCTCTTTAAAAGTAAATTTAGCGTGATGGCTGAACAAAGCCCACCCATGGATGTGCTCACAAGGAACCTCTGCGTGCCATGACAGCTTCAGTTCATAATTGTCGTCGGACAATAAACCTTCCAGACTACGACGCTACGTGCCAATGCGCCAGGAACAAAATCCATTATCAAATAATACTATAAAAATACGCCCAACTCAGTCTCTTTAAAAAATGTAAACTGAAATTTGTTCACTTATGAGAAATAAACGATTATCAATAGTAGTAGTCAACTTTGATATTTGTCATTATTACACACAATAGACATTTAGTGTCGAAACCAAAACAAAAAAAGACAAACCGAAACCACATGAAATTATGGACTAAGAAAATGCTAAGGAATCTCTTTTTCTTCTTGACGAAGATTCACAGGTTCAAGTAAGAATGAAAACTACAAAACTTGTGTCACATTTGAAGTATCCCCAATCCCCTTTGCGCGTTAGCTCAAGCAAATGAATGACTCTCATTAGGAAAACAACACGAGAGTTTCTAAACTATTTAAAAGGGTGAGGATAAGAAATCTTCCTTCCATCCTTCTTCAGTTCTTTCCTAGTCGGTGATTAATTTGTTAAGTCGAAAAGTAAACTCTTATGTTCTCGGGAAAGCTAAGCTTAAGTCAAGTCAAGCTAAAACTAAACTCTACAGTGAAATGCTTTGTCGAATACAACAATTTCCTTTCTTTCTCCTTTAAAAATTAGACAGAATCTTGTAATTCCATGGCATAGGGTAGAAAACCGGAAAATTATTTTCGTTGATGTGAAACTGTTCCTGGCAGATATCGTTATCAAATTAGCTAATTTTAGTTTCAACTATATTCATAAGGTTTTCTTAATATTTCATTTAATTCTCAAAAGGTATTTGGTCGACTAATTGATGAGAAGATCCAAATCCAATTTTTCAAGCCAGAACTTAAATATAGAAAAAAATTCTAGCTGAACAAATGAAGTCAGGTTAGTTTAGAAGAGTGTTGAGATGAGAAATGATGGCGAACTGTTACATTGTAAGCCTTCTTTCCTTATAAAATGTCTAAGCATTTCTTTCTTCCAATCCAAATTGAAGCAGACAGCTGTGCACAAGCCTTACAGTACATTTTATTCTTCAACCGAGCAGTAAGTACTAGTAAGATGCTCGATGCTCAGTTCTTGGGAAGATGAAACGAAGGATGTCTTTCGGTGGTCTCCGGATGTCAAACATGATTTCGATAAAGAGTTCAACTCATAACATAACAAAGTGTGGGAGGTTGACTGCTTCAAAGTTTTTGCTTTGCTTTGAACAGTTCTTAACCTTCATAGACTTTTCACAATAATATGTGAAACTCATCCTTGACTACAGAATCCTCGTTTCAGCCACAATTACTTAGACCCAACCCAACTCGTTTTTTAAAGAAAACAATACTTAATATTGGGTAAGCATTTGCTACGTGGATAGGATTTGTCCAAAATAATGTAACTCAGGAGCAACCCCTTTTGTCCAACTTCATTGAAAAGTAAAGGCTTAAGTTTTTTTATTTAGTTCAGGATGAAGCTTTGCTGCTTTAAGCTTTTATCGCCCTGCCGCATCCGCCGCAAGTCGTGCTCGGGGTATCTTTTCTTATTCATTCGGAAAATTGTTCAATTTGCATTCATCCGCATGAAGGGGAAGACCACAGTGGAGTCGAAGTATCAAAACTTTCTTTTGATATCCTTGTTAAATCATTTACAATGTTAATCAAGTGTTTCCAGTTTCCAGAAGATTTGCATTAGGGATCTTTGGACTCAGGTCTGGCCTGGCGTAGTATTTTCGGTACGGGAGAAGTGTAAATGAATGTGTAAGAATAACTAAGAAGTCACACATGGACGGAGCGACAGAAGGTGACAAATTGAGGAGCATGCCCAAGGGATCGAATGGCCTACCGAAATGACTCAAATGGAGTTAACTCTCACCATCCTTTACTTTACATGGGTGACAAACTCAACCCATTTTTCACTCGCTCTCTTTCACCAATCTCTTCAACTCTCAAGATATTAGATATCAACATTCCTTACAACTTGAACAAATCTTGTCCTTAGGTTCGATAAACCCGTGGATCAAATTAGAATTGAAATGAAGGAACACAAATTGTAGGAAGGTTCCAAATTCAATACAAATATCTCACACGATGACGGGAGCATGGACTTAATTGGCTATAAAAGTGATGGTTTACGAATCGTTAGAGCTCATATACTACCATTGCCACCATGGAGTTCTTGTTATTAGGATTTAGGATGAAATTGCTTCCGAATGCGCATGATGTTTCTCCCCATTCCAATAACTCTGTCTCTGACATTCCTTATTACACGCTCTTTGATAAATCAATTACTCGCACCTCATTTGTTTCTCCGCCTTCTTAGCTAGAAGCGCAAAGAAATTCTATCTTGCAGACGTACGTACTTGAATATAAATAATATGGCTGTCTTGTTTACCCTTTTCTTGCTCAACTTCCTGCAATTAAATTAAGAATTAAATGAAAATAATAATAAATTAGAAAATACAAGTATATTCGACAATTGGTCTGAATCACGGTCACTTAAAAAATTGGCCCCAGTAATAATTAAGAATGAAAACAATGAAAAAATCCAGATCACCGCAATGAACTTGAGTTTCGTTTAAATGTTTTACCCTGAGCTTGTTTGTCTTTTCTCCTATCAGTAGAACCAAAAACAATTATTCAAACGAAGAGACGACTATGCATGAGTGTGATTAGTAGTTGTTTGCATCTTAACGTAGTATCTGTGTGGTAAAGAGAGTATAGTAGCAAGCAGCAACCCGTAGTAAAGTGTACATAGCTTAAAGAAATAATACATAATTCTCTGTGACGCCTTTCTGTTTAAATAGTAAATAACAGTCACGGCAAACTGACTTGTCCAAACATCTTAAATTGCAACTCAAACAATATGCATTCACATGAGGAGACAACGAGTGGTGAAAGTTTGAAGAAACAATCCCGGTTTCCAACCATCTCCCTTCAAATAGTACATCAACATCATTTACGGGGTTTGACGATGTGAATGAACGAGCGACGAGACAGGAGTTAAAAACTTGTCAACCAGACATCATTTTTGCTGCCTTTGCCTTTATTTGAACTGAGCAATGCCATCCTATGAATTCTCGTTAGTGACTTTACAGAGTAGAACAAAAGTCACAGGCATGTATAGCAAGGCTAATTTTACTGTTAAATTATTTTCTAGTCTAACTGGAGCTAGAATCAATCTATCAGGCCCCTACTTTAATTAATTCTTAGCAATTTAAATTGTGAGATTCAATAGATTCAAACTCTTGTTTTGTCATGTATGCTTGAAATCACAAAATGAGCTTTCGTAAGTGTTTCTGTCAAAAAATAGCTTGAGGAAGCCAGATTGGAACCCTCGTCGTCAACCCTTTTCTTTCGTCGGAGCTATTTATCTTTGTCGTTCTTTTTTGTGATGAGACGAAGCAGTTTTTCATCTACCTGTAGGCATATGATGACATGTGTTGCTCATGAGACAGAAAGCAAATTACTTTGCGTTCTCTTCTCTACACTATCTTCAAGCAGACGCGTACAACNTCTCTACACTATCTTCAAGCAGACGCGTACAACTTTGTTTCTTATGCGATTCTTTCATGGTAGTTAGGCAGAGTCGTAGTAAACTTCAACTCCTTCTCAGTTTTCAGTTAACCCTGTTCATCATCACAAAAATCTGTCTTCTCCATACTCGTGTCGAGCTCTGCATTTCTCAGCTCTTGCGAATTCTAGATAGCCAAATATTTGCGGGCACTGAGTTGAGTCGAACTTTTTTTAACGGTTCACTGCAAATGACTCTTGAAATAATCTACTGTACAGTACAGGTCTAATAAAAAAAATTGCCTCAGTGTGATGATGTGTGACATTGAAAATTTTTGAGAATTTTAGTAATATTGTAAATTGTTTGTCAACTCGAGCTGGTGTCTTACGCTGTTCGCACTTATTTCCGTATTTCTTCCATCCTTGAAATCTTTTCGTGTTCTGGAAAACTCTGGACTGGGTATTACATTCGCGTTGACAGGGACGGTTACAAAAATCTTTCCACGCCTAATAAACCTCTCGCACTGATTATGCGTCCACTGTCCTGGTCCTGGTTGAATTCTTCCAGTTTGGCCTTTTCTCCTCGGAACTCTGTTCTCTGACTTGACTAAACTTCATTAGTAAAGATGGTATAGTCATAAAGGGTTGTCTCGACCCCACTCAAGTGGAAAATTCAAAAACAGACCTTAAGTGTTGACTTATTTAGTGGATGACCAGGAACAAGACAGAGCGAAACTAAGAAGACAAAAATTCTCTAGTCTTCAGTGGGGTTTAGCTGACTAGAATGGCATAAACCTTTATAATTTATGAACTGTATGTCTGTAATTTAGGATTTTCTCATTTCCGATGAGATAAACTTTGGAAGTCACCAGTGATCAAATTTAGCAATAGAAACCTGCAACTTAACTTTTGTGTAAGATGAAGTTCGTCCTGGTCCAAATGTCTTAAGAAAGACTCCGTGTATTTGATCAGGGTGAACTATAAATGATAAATAATTATTTCCACATCAATCTCAAGGTGTTCCTTTATTCAAAATGTATGGTGGTAGTTCGGTAATGAGTTTTAAATAACAACTTTCTTTGAGGATACTTTACATTTTTTTGTCAATATTCTCTTCCTATTGAGGAAGTCGAAGTGACGAAGTTTTCTTTTGTGCCTTGTTTGTTGGGAAGTATTGCGTATGCATAACATACATGCTCGGTTAATGGCTAATGTGATGGAATATCGGTTACACTTACTCTGCACTCTTCTACAACATGAGAAAGTCTCGAACCCAAAAATCTTAATGCTGAGTAAGTCCAAAATAGAACCAAGAGGTTTCCAAAGGGGACTGACTGCTGATTCCTTTGGACTGGAGATGATAATCCTTTGATGTAGCCCATCTGTTATTACTTCATCTTTTCACAACTAAACTCTGTCAACCTTAGAGACATTTATGTTCCACCTTGATGTCTCTCCTGCTTCTTTAGGATTCTGGCAAAGACATTGCCCTGCCCTGGACATTAGTGCAAGATTGTAAGTTTTCGGAACTGTGTTTGTATCTGTCTTCTTTAGCATATACCTGGAAATGTTAATTAGGACATGTAGGCCATGTTGTTCTAACGTATTTAAATAAATTTACGGCTTAGAAATACGTATTTAAAATTAATTAAGAATTTCCTGCAGGGTGACAACGAGGAAATTCAGTAACGCCCGTGAAGATTCTATTCTAGAAGAAATTGTGATATCAAATTTAATCGTCCGTTTGATGAGCCTAAATTCTATTATACCAAGTAACAACGGATCGGAGTTGGTATTTCAATTCTGCTCTATCTTTCTTATTTGAGTCAATTATCAAACACAATCAAAGACAGACAAACACTCAGATACAAAATAATTTAATTTGAAAAGATAAAAACCACTTTGGCAAACTCTGAGCCCTTTTTCTCACATTCACATCTGCGATAAATAAAAGAAAAAGTCTGAGAGTTGAATGAATGAAAATAGCACGTAATTCCGTTCCGGTGAGTTGACTAAAAGTCATTAAGACTTGCCTTGCCTGATGATGAATAAAAAAGAAGAACCCCAGACAAAGTTATTGTCCGTGCCGAATACTAATCTAATCTAATGAGAAGTTTGTACTCTTTCGGCTTTGCAATCAAGAAGTAAGAAGACGGGATGGGATGAATGACATGGCATTTCCGGAATCAAAATGCTAAATGCAAACGGATTATTACGGTGTCGGCACGAGCTGGAGCTGAGCATCATGTATCTTTTTTTATACTCGCATCGTCGTCTGGCTCCTGTTGATCCGATGTGCAACATTAATTACATTTGTTCACCTCTGGTGAAAATGGGAGGACAACGTATGGCCATAAAACTCTCAACCAGAGGATTGATTATGGGGATGGGTGAAAGAGAAAATAACTAACAATGTCTTTCATTGTTTTCATATAAATTGGTGTCACGTTCAAACACATATTCAAGACTGTGAGCAGAAGAACGTGTTGCGTCCATAAATAGACTAAGACATCATTGCGATTTATTTTCCTTTTTAAATGGTGTAGTCGAATAGAATCCTGTATGATAATTTTTTTGAATTACCTTAGATTAGTCCAACCAAAAACTACCTCAATTCTTGCCACCAATGCGAGAAACCTCAAACGTTAAGATCATTTGACCCAGAAAATATGAGGTTAAATACTCAAATACCAAGTTTCAAGTGTCAGGATCATTCATTCACATTTTCTGTCAGCTCATTTAGAGCCAAAATACTTCCTGTGGTTCACGGACAATCAGGCTCTTTCATTCATAAAAGGCAGTGGGTCAGTTGAGGGTAACAAGCAATCGTTAAGGAAGTCGCCAATGAGTCTACCAGAATCATGAAGGAAAGTGAAAGGTCTCGACTCGACTGGATTTGAACCAAGGGAACTTCTCGTCAAGTCAGGGTACTCGCCCATGGCCAAGATGACTCGGACGGACGGACTCTTGAGAATATAATCCCTTGAAGAAACCCTTAAACCATGCATGGGCATCCCACGTACGTAGTACGTACCTGTTTTCTGCACGTATTGTTAGCCTAGCACTTGTAAAGATTTAACCCCAACACCTTCAACTTTAAGCTCAGCGTTGGACGTATCCCTACTTGAAGTTGATCTATCCACTGAGCCACTTGAAACTCCTT
>WJEZ01001951.1:0-15068 GCA_009869925.1 Thalassaphorura encarpata
GTGGATGCCCGTGGTTTGGCAAACCATTGGGTGTGTATCCTAAAGGCAAGAATCAGGAAGGATCTTCACTATAGTCAAAGGAAAGAAGATCAAACGCAATCGAACACAAGAAATAATTCACTACAGCAAAAATTGCGTAACAAAACACATATAAATCATAAATCATAATGTCTAATTTAATTTCTAATCTTGTGAACGTTTGAACTCGTTTTTTATTATTAGGATTATTTTTGTCATTGTGTTAATAAGTCTCTTAAACATTCAGTCTACAGAGCACGACACGAGCAGATTATCACTATTCAGATTTCAGATCTTGATCTAAGGATCTTCTTGATGACGCACTACGTACGCACAGAGGAACAAAATAATTAGGATTACATTTAAGATCTAGTCTTCATCTGCCCTGAACGTGGGGTTAATCAACTTTAATAACAATTAATTACAAATATTCTACTACTGTTTCAGCTTGCAATTATATGCATGTGCATGTCATTGTCATATTACGGGAAGCTCAAAGTTTAATGAAATCAGATCGGACCATTTTAATAATTTATATACAATTAGTATAACTGCAAGCCCGAAGCAAAATATTAGCGAAATTAAACTATACGTATGGATTTAACAAAGAGAAGAATAAATTAAACAAGATTATGCGACAAAACCATATCTTGTTTCAGGCTGTACAACCTTTACGACCTTTATTTGAGGCCACTACAATAATAGCAAAGAATCCCAGCAGAAAATTCTTAACTAAACAAGGGCAAAACCAACATTTCTTAATATATTTTTCCTGGGGTAATGCTTCCCAGTGGATTGGATTTCTTTCTGTATATTACCATCAACGATTACGTTCAAATCTAGTGATTTTGAACATTATTTTGTAGTATATATGCATTATTTTTGGAAAATTCGGAATCTTGTTTTTAATTTTTTATTGTCATGTAATTATTCTGTCCTATTATTGACGAACTCAGACAAGATTCCTCAATCGTGTAGAAGATTGATCATGTTATCTCGGGTTTTTAGTTGGTCAAGTTAAAAACACTTGATTAGCTATATAAATTAACTCACCATCGCACACATTTCCTTGCGTTACAAATCATAAAGCACATGTTGGCGTCAGGCTTTCGGGAATTCCATACTGGAAAGGATTGAATTCTTGTGAAGTGTTTGCAATAGATTGCCGATAAATATTGACCCTGACAAGTATTTGTATTATGTAATCAAGCACCGCACAATAAAATCACATCCATCCAAACCTATAAAAACTAAAGTTCCATGTAGCTTAAATCCGATCAATACGTTCTGCAATATTTTTTAATTTGTGTGACACATCCCCAGAGAAAAAATGCTAAAGCTACGAATTTTAACGATTTTGGCAATTGTGGCAGTTGCTGTCAATGCGAATTTGCCAATAGTAAACCCATCCCTGGATAAAATTCTGGAAACAAAATCCTCTGCAAATATCATTGTTAGAATGTCCGCGGGAACGGATAACGTACTCAATCAAATTGCTCAAGAAAAATTCTCCGACCGTGGCTCCAGGCTCACATCTCTAACAAATTCCTTGAAAGCTCACTCTGCAGAATCTCAGCTCTCTGTCTTAAAATTCTTGTCAACTGTTCAAGATTTGAAATTTCAATCATTATGGATCAGTAATGAAATTTACATTCAATCAGCTTCCTCAGCTCTAATTGAACGTTTGGCTCAAATTGAAGGAATTGTAGAAATCCGAGAAGAAATTATTGCACAACTGAGTTCAACCAGATCAAGGCAGACTTCATCATCCCAACCAACTTCTCTTGAACCAAATATCATAAAAGTTGAGGCATATCGATCTTGGGATGAATTAGGTGTGAGTGGTCACAATGCTATCGTAAGTTCAATCGACACAGGCGTTCGAGCAACTCATGCATCTCTCCGAAGTAATTTTGTTGGAGATTATGGATGGTTTGACCCACCTCTTGGAACTCTTGTTCCCGAAGATTTCGTGGGCCAAGGTACTCACTCGATGGGAGTCATGGTTGGAAAATATGGGATTGGAGTTGCTCCAGATGCAAAATGGATGGCTTGTCGTGGTTGTGATTTCTCTTGTCAAGAATCTTCTCTAACAGCATGTGCACAATTTATTCTTTGCCCAACTTTGGCTGATGGTTCTTTTCCAAATTGTACTAAAGCTCCACACGTTGTCAACAATGCTTGGTGGACCCTTGGAGGAAACTCATTTTTTAACCCAAGTATCTCAGCATGGAAAGCTGGTGGGATTGTCCCAGTTTTTACAGCTGGAAATGATGGCCCTGATTGTCAATCTATTCGATCCCCTGCTGATTCTACGATAGGAGTCGTGGCAGTATCCTCCACAAATAATGAAGACGTGATTTCACCAAGGTCATCCCAAGGACCTTCATTTTTTGGACAAATTAAACCTGACATTGTTTCTCCAGGGGAATCTATTATCTCTGCGTCCAATCTGGACGACACTGGCTACATCCTTATGATGGGTGCTGGGTCTGGCTCGGCTCATGTTACGGGAACAATTGCACTTTTGAAAAGTGCAAACCTTGAACTAAACTATGGTAATGTTACCCAACTACTATTTAACAATACAGACAGAAATGCGACAGGCTCTGGGATGAATTGTGGTGGGGTCAGTGAAACAGAAATCCCAAACAATTCCATTGGATGGGGACGAGTGAATGCTTTCAAATCCGTTCAAGCTGCTCAAAATGGCAACAACAAGAAATAAGTTTTGAACTTAAAATGAAAATCATTCAGATAAAATAAAATAAAAAGCTCAACATCTTTTAACACAATAGTTCATTGTTAATTTAATTAAGTAAGAAGTGGAAGTTACTTGAATTCAGACTTTCATTTCCGATACCATATGATTTTTAAGCGTTTTATTTTCTCAGCTGCTGTATGGGATCTCCTTGGGCATTAGTATTGGCAGGAATCTTATGAATGAGAAATGTTTAAATGAAGAGATACCTGCATCCACATCTGGAATTGAGCAAAAGTTTAAAATTAGGCAACTAATTTATCAGCAAACTCAAAAAGTATATTTAAAGTTATTTACCTGGACGATTTTTGTAGTGTCGATTCAACATTATATTTACATCGAGGAGTTGCATGTGTTCTTGAATAAATTGGCATGTAATATCGGAGAACAAAAATAGTCTTTCTAGTCCCATTGGAATCACAGGAATGCCTGCTTGAGTTTTCAGTACCTCGGAGAATACAAACGTCAATTTTCTAAGGTCTAAATAAAATATTAAATTCAAGCTGTAACGAAGTATATCTTAGAATATTAATTTATTTTCTAACCTCTCAAACATCCTAATGATCGAATCCTTGGATTGGGAATCACTGGAGGAGACCCATTGCAAATCGTGAGCCCAGTCAACACGGAATCCAAATTGCAGAATCCAACGGATAATCCCCTAATCTCAATTTTTTCCAAATGCCACCAAGCTATATAAACCATTTTCAGCATATCAGCTAAGTCTTCCCTAGCTGCTTTCAAATTCACATGAATAACTAATTGATTAAAATTAGGACAGAGATAACGACGAATTCTTTTCATCCACCGTATTGTCACATCTGTTGATGTTTTGAGAACTTTCACCGTCGGCAAATTTCCAATCAGTTCATTAGGTATTGGAAAACTGCACTGCAAGTTTTTCTTGTATCTTTCCTTCTCTAGCATTGACAAGTCTAGACAATACAGATTTGGAAATGTATTAAGAAAATCAGTCCTGGGTGGAAAACAAGGCATTGGGCTTCCGTTAGAAAAATAAGAAGTTCCGACAGAAAATTTTCTCAGGTTTGGCATTCTGGGAAATTGAGGAAGTTGCATCCACTGTGCTATAAAGTCTGAAAAATCTATATATCGAAGAGAGTTGGCATTGGAGTCGATGAGAGTTCTCAACTTGGGGATATCTGTATAAATATAGAATTTTATTTCTTCCAATTTTGGATTAGCCTGAACAAATTTCCTTAAGACGTCGATAGGGATAAACCTATAGTTATAGTTCAATTTCTTGATCGCACTCACTTTTCCTGAAGCGATAACAGCATCCATACTATCACGAAGAGAGTCGACATCTGAAGTCGTGGGGGTAAATTCAATCTCTGACAAATTGGGAGCATTGTTTAAGATTTTCCCTACTATCTTGCAATAATCATCCCAAGAAAGCCGTTTCAAGTTTGGCAAAGTCGACCATTGGCTTTCGGTTCCATCAAAGTCGTATCCACGTTCTCGATTTATAGCTGGTTTAATCTCAACTAAATTCAAATTTTGAATATTCACTGCATGGTCGAATATAATTGCATAAAAATCCTCAATGTGTTTTGAAAAAAATCGAAGTGAAATTGTGAGGGTACGAATATTCCTCCCAAATATTGTAAAAAAGTTTCCCAAGTTGAAAGTAATCTCGTTCTCTTTGCATGTACTTTCATACGTGTGCTTGGATCTCTCACTGATACCGAGCTCAAAGTCTGTGCAAGGCAAATTCGTATCATTCTCCAGAATTTTGTTTAATTCACCAATAGTATATTCACTATGAATTTCTTGTGAGTTCTTTTCATTCCTTCTGAATAAAGTCCCACCACAGACATATTCACCGTACATCAACTGAACTCGGCAACAATTACGGGATTTAATGAAGAGAGATGCGATCACGTTAAAAGCTTTACTAACCACTCGGCAGGACTTCAAATCATCAAGTTCCAATCTTCCAAAAATATTTTGGTGAATCTGTAAGATTAATTAATTCTAGAAGCTATTACTCACAAAACTTAACAATCAAAAAATAATAAATTAGTCTAGTTCTTCTTACTACATGAATGGAAAAAGCCTTTTCCACTACAGATTCCGATTCTTCTATATTCAGATCTGCCAACGAGGAAGAGAGAAGATCCTCCATTCCGAAATTTTTTTGATTCACACACTCTATTAGATATTACTCCTCAAATGTTTTTTATACCTTATACGTGGACAAGCTTTTACGATAATATGCCATTCTCAACTCCTCTGTTATTCTGACAATCCTGTTATGCAATCACAACAGGATATTACATACTACGCGTGCTGTGCTATGTGCTAGTACGTGATCATGCTATGCTGAATGCTGTTAACTTTATCACACAAACGAAACGTTAAACAGTGGTTGAGATTCATTGCTCTCTGCCTACGACTTCTAACTGACGTAATGTTCGTTACAACAATATTGAATAACAAGGTGCATTGAATTCAGCATTCATGTACAGTTGCACAGAATTGGTTTGCTTGTAAACGTGAATGCATTGGAAAAGGCACTCATGTAAAGAATTTAAATCAAATCAAGTATATGGAGTTCTGCAAGTCTCCTAAGGATTCTTTGATTAAATATTAATATCAGTCAATTCTTACGTGATTTTATTAATATTGAATGGACTCATGCATGTGAAGCAAAATAACATTTTGTAAAAATTTTAATATACATTGGTTATGCATAAACTACCTTCAACTTTCCTTTCTAGTGTGAAATGTGATGGCTCTCAAAATTAGTCGATCGTAGTTAGCAGAAACAGTAATCTTTTCATTTATGGGAAAACACTACTTTACACTATGTAGTGTTTGAAGGAGTCAAGGTAGACGTTTGTCCCCCGGGGCACATGAAAATCCTGTGTATGCAGCTGAGTTCGAAAAGATTTGTGACGAGAACCAAAACCAACACAAAGAAGTGAAATGGATGTTCATGCCAACCACAAAAGTAGCCAATGCTACAATAACTGCCGAGATCACTGAAGGGAAGTCTTTGGACAATTCGTCAGATGAAACTTTCGCATGGTGCTGCCGAGACAAAACGAGTGCCAATGCAAAAAAGAAACCAATACTGCAAAACAAAATGGTCGCAATTATGAATGGAAATGAAAGAACCGATTGTTGCAAAACGAGTTTGACTGAAAAAACCTGACAAATGTGCAAATTCAGACTCTGCGGATGAGAAAGAAGATATTGTGGCAAATTCAGTTTTTGAAAATGAAATTTTTCACAAAGAAACCTCAGAAAAAAATGGTGTTGACAAAAAGGATTTATTCCTACGAGCACTTGGCCGTCAAACAAATGATAATCTCTCGAATGGAATTCCTGAATCTCCTCATCAGTCGAAGCCGCTGTGTCATTTTAATTTCTAAGTCTCTGGTAATACTTTTTGCAATAATATTTGAATTTCTGTTGTTTTTTTTAAAGTTGGCAACTCCGGAATTTTTCCGATTGAAATTGGAGCCTGGAGCGCTGAAACAAACGGAGGATTCTAGGCAAGAAAACGAAAGAACGATCACTAATGGCTTAGACAGTGGAGAAAATTCCTTCGCCCAATTCTGATTTCACAACTGCTCCTGTACCATGTGATTCAAAAACTGAGGATTTGAATTCATTCCGAAGCCAAAAGCGTCATTTGATTTGAGATCTTATTTGTCTGTCTACATTGAAAAAACTTAGATCGACCCATGTGACATCATCAGAGGTGTCAAAATTAAGGGCAAAGAAATTGACAAACCTCTGCCGATATCGTCACAACGGATAGTGAAAATTTGGATTCCGATTCTATTACTAAAAGCAAATATTTTCACATGTAGATTATGATTTGTGAGATAAAAAGAGTTCGACGGAAAGTGGACCAAGCTTCAGGGTCCTTTAATCAGGTTTAATTATATTTTGTTTGGTTAAAATAAATTTAACATATTATTCTGCGCTGCCTACAATTCCAGTAGAGGTTTCACCTTTAAGGGAGATTGACTGGACGAGATCCTAAAGAGAATTTTGTTGTCAATCCTAATCCCAAATCAGGGCAACGGGAAGTTGCTCCCACGTTCACCTTTTATACAGTACCTCGAATTGACGTTGTCAATCGTGAAGAATTTATGGAGAGACGAGCCTAGGCAATTCGGGGCATTCAAGACAGGGTGAAGGAAGAGAAATACAAATACTAAAACTTCTTTGCCAAAATGCTCAAGATATGATAAATCAAATCAAAAGTAACAAATTTTTTAATGTTCAATTCTCAGAATCTACTGTTACTTTAGATACAAACGTGTACTTGATAAATCGAGACGAATTTGAATATATATAAAAATATAAAATATTACTAAGATTTTGAATATGTCATTCCAAGCGTTCTTTTGGTAATCACTACCAAATATTTCAGATATAGGTTAGACCCATATCTTACAGTCGGTTTATCGGAAGTGCTGCAGATATGTCAAGTATCACTAGGCTAACCTATCATCACGTAGGCTTTCATCAACCTATAGTATGCATGATATGCCTAAGTATTTAAACATCATTGCGATTGATAACCCTGGATATTTATCCAGGCGTGGTTAGGGCCTCAGCACTAAATTTGTTATATCGTTGGGGTTTCTACCTACTATAGAGGCTAGTCTTTAGGAAATTTTTTACATATCAACTATACTATATCAACGTTGACTTAATTACCTAGTGAATGACTTTTTTCCTTGTCAGAGATGAATATCAAAATTTTTTAAGACAATTGTCAGAATTTTTATGACAAAAGTCGGCAAACCCGGCTCTTTTGAGATAACATGAATAAAGAATCGAGCTTTTAAAATTTACTTATACGGATTCTTCTATACATTGACATTACATGGCCAAAATCCTCTCATTCTTATGGGTTGATTGCACCCAAATTCGTGCCCAGCTCATACGATACTTAAAGCCAAACGAAGGAAAGTGTGCTTGACATGACATGACATAAAATTCCCAGTCGGTTCGTAAAATTGGGCTAAAATGTATAGTTACGCGTACGTACGTACGCCTTGTTAGACGAGAGGCCCGGCTGGCTGGCTGGATCCGTCGTACATTCATTTCTTTCTTTCTCTCTCTGCTTCACCAATTCACCATGATCATCCAATCCTTTCGGTATTTGTAAATATATTTTTCCTTGAGCAATGCACTCGCACTCCACGCTTTCACACACACGGGTATTATTGATTTTCGGGTCTTTGGAGTACCAGGGGTTCCTTCCTTTTTTACTGCATGCAGAAGACTCGTCGTGCAGTCTGGTCTGGACTGGAGTAGCAGAGGCGGGTTAGAAAATCCTAGCAAGAAAAGAAAGCCGAACTAGTTCTGGCCAAGTCTTGGGTTTTCCTTGCCTTTGCCTCCCTCATGTCAGTCATGCTTCAAACTTTGCCCTGGCCTGACGAGCTCTAATAAAAAAGTGAGTAAAAACAAGGGGAGTCTATCAAATATTAAATTTAATCCTTGATAGTTTTAATAAATCAAAAGTCAAGCCAGCTGCTGCCAAGGTATGTGGCCCACCACCTTTTGTTTGTTTTCTTTGGCCGGAACTTGAACGTGATTCTGCTAAGCTAATAAGGTTAATTGGCTTAAGTGAAGAGGGACAGAAGATAGAAGAAGTAGAATGGATCAATATCAATACGACGATGTTCTGAGTCCCCATAGTCTGACGAGGTTAGTTCCGTCCGAATCGTATCTAGCTAAAGCAGCTAGCTAGGATAATAAGTTATTATTACTTACTTGTCTCAATCATTCCCATCCGTTCCCAAACATTATTTATTCACTTCAGAGGAGAGGAAAACTTGAACGTGATTCTGCTAAGCTAATAAGGTTAATTGGCTTAAGTGAAGAGGGACAGAAGATAGAAGAAGAAGAATGGATCAATATCAATACGACGAAGTTCTGAGTCCCCATAGTCTGACGAGGTTAGTTCCGTCCGAATCGTAGCTAGCTAAGCAGCTAGCTAGGATAATAAGTTATTATTACTTACTTGTCTCAATCATTCCCATCCGTTCCCAAACATTATTTATTCACTTCAGAGGAGAGGAAAGACACGCAAATGCAAATATTTGATCACTCACGATCCTAACCCTTGAATTTTGCATTTGCATAGAATTTATTAATTCATTAATTGACAAATTTGTAGAAAGGGCTATGCAGTATGTATTAATACTGAGGTTAACATTATTTATATATGAATCGTAAAGATAAGCTGCTGTTGACCTTATTCTCTGGCATTTCTGTAACGAGCTTGTCATAACTGTAATTCCTTAGAGAGCCATATGCGTATTAAATTAAATATAAAAATCAATCTTAATCTTACGTGTTACACTGAATAAGAGATGAATTGACTTCATTATAATGCCGACGCATCAGAATTAATAGTAGTGCACAAATGTGGCAGAGGGCAAGGTTATTTTGTAACTTAATATAATTTTTTTCACACAGATTATAAAATGTCATACAAATTGCTACTAGTTGGGTCTACCAGATTTGGCACAGTTGAATGATAGAGTAAAATTATCATCAGTTGACACGCTACGTGATATCCGGTAGTTATTATTTTCCTTTTCGTCCTGTTAGAGATAACACAAGGAAAAATTTTCGCTTTTTATTAGTGTAATGTATTCAATTTATTTGGTAATTCCTAATACATACATAATTATTGATATGGATACTGTGTTTTTAAACCTTAATTTTTGAAAACAAATTACAGAAAATGAGTTGACGACAAATGACTGAATTTACAAAATTCTCCCTGGACCATTTCTTCTTCCCATCTTCCTTCTTGTTGGCGTGGGTGTAGGTTGGCCTGGCCTCTGACATTATGGGGGCTCCTGTCAAGAAGAAATTATTATCCAAAGCAAATCGACGCCTAAGGGAAAGATCCAGACTTTCTTTCCTGTTCGTCGTTTTCTTCTTTGCTCTCTTTGGGATAATCATAGTCATGGAAACATTCATGCCACAGCCTTCAAGACGAGAACTTTTGGATGAAGATGAGGATACGATTGGTGGGGATGTCGCTGGAGATTATTTAAATTTTGATGTGTCCTATGAAGATTCACAAGCAATCCTTCCAGGAGGGGTCGTGATTCCGCAACAGCGGCAGCAGAGTTTAGCCCGCGGTGAAGCTGAAACTCCTGCTAAAAAACCTACTAATAAAAGTCTCCCAAAAATCCGAAGGATTCCTATTCAACCTGACTGGCAAAAAGTTGCAGGGGCACAGGAAAAATTCCTTGTTTACTCTGCTTACTATATTCAAAATCTTGCGTAAGTTTAACTCACTTTTTATTCATCTCTGTCAAGTCAATCTAAATTCACCAACCAGATTTGACTTGAGAAACACATGTCAGAAAAATAGGAAGAGTAATGTTTTGTAAACTTTTGGCTGACAAGGGAAATGTCTCAAAGGCCTGCATAAATTCTACATCCAGGTTTTGCATGCTAAAATCCAGAAATCAGTCAAGTTTCCCTTGTAAAAAACCTCCATAGGCTCATATTTCATACAAAAGTCACCATATGTTTCATTTTTTACCCGGGATTTATGCCCAAGAGCTAAGCTCAAGCTTTGTCTGGAAAATCTTAGCTGGCAGTTGTGCTTTCTCACGTACGTAAAAGTTTGAGGCAAGGCAGCAGCCACCAGCTGGTCCTATTTGTATATTCTGACTTGACTTAATGGGTTTCTTAGCAACTTTGACTTCTTAACACTTTCTTTTTAAATTTTTTTCCAGTCATGTACGAGTGATTGGTGCAACGAAGACAAAAACTCAGCAACGTGTCCAATGTCGTCTATATGATAATTATACTCGACACTATGGCTCCGTTGATGGGTCAATTAGGACAATAAGAGAGAATTGGAATTTAAAATACAGGTACGCTGCAATAAAATTCTTTCCTGGTGTTCTGGAACATTTGTATGCAATGAATACATAGAAAGTGCCGGTCGAATAAATCGATTCTTTCATTTTCTCACATTTCCGCAGTGCGTGCTTTGTAATCTGTCACTTGCCACCCAGTCCGAGTGGTGGGAGAAGTTTGGTGCCTCGCTACGTGTCTATAATGACCAAGAGTTCACCCACTGGTAAAGAAATTCATTTGATTTAAAAATAAAAATGGGCGGATATTTTTTTTTGATGAATCACCCTACGAATATCCATTGCTGGCTGCGGGATGAGATTATATATTTCATTTTTATTGACATTTTCCCCATTGATTTCACTTTCACTTTTTCTTTCAGCCTCTGCATCCAACATTCTCCGGATTCAATTTCCAGAAGAAAAAGCTGAGTTGGCCGTAGAATTCTCAGTTTGTGTGAAACCTATTCATTTTGAGTACAACAACATTCTCCCTTTTTTGGAATGGATGGAATTTCACAGACTCATGGGAGTTGAACGATTTACGTTCTATAATCATACGATTGGTCCTGGAGTTGGGTGTTTGATGCAAGAGCTGTATGGGGACCAAGTCACGATTCTTCCTTGGACCCTTCCATTTATTTCTCAAAAAGAAATTAGGACTGAAGGGCTCTTTGCTGCCTTGAATGATTGTGTGTATCGACATCGTGGAGCCTCAAAGTATTTATTGCTTGTAGATTTGGATGAAATGATTGTTCCACGTAGGGCAAGGAATTATTCTGCGTTGATTGATCAGCTGGGTCAACTCAAGGACAAAGGGGGAAAACGTTCTGGGGCTTTTTCAATTCAAAATGCCTTCTTTTACCTCCAATGGCCTGACGAGGTGAATTTAAACTTTAACTTTACGGAAGATCCAATTGCTCGCAGTGTATCTAGTCAATTGCTCATGATGAGGAAAACGAGGAGGAGAGCCAGGCTTCATCCACATAAGCAAAGGTGAGAAAATTAAGAACAGTAAGTTTCAGAAATTTAATCATCGACCCGTGAAATAAAGTGCACGTTCGTTAAGCCTAGTCTTAAGTTTGATAGCCCAGTCCGACGTGCCTTAATCATTACAGTAAATCGTGTCGATGCCTTGCACTTCAAACTTATTTCAGTTCGTCTTCGTTCTTTTCCTGTCTGATTCTATTCTAATTCTTCTATGCCAACCATACGGTCCCGGTCCCACTCGTAGAGTCGATTGTGTAGAAAAGGAATGAATTACTCAACTTTATACAAATTGACAAAGGCTATCATTTATTCATCAAGCCCAGTTCGTTTACACAATCGAATCGACGTAATGCAGGCAAGGGAGTTTTAATAATGCAAGGGCTTTCTCACGTAGAACATTCATTTTACATTAAGCCCGATTGCTCCATTTGAAACAACTCGTAGTCGTAGTCTACAAATCCAATTCAGCACAAGTGGCGATATGGAAATATTCTATAGGCCTGTAAAATCGAACCAAAGACATCTGTGTAAATTTATTTAATTTTAACTATTTTTCCTTCGTATAATTTTCAGGTCCAAATACATTTGTATTCCAGAAAAAGTTGTTGAAGCTGGGAATCATTTTATTTGGGAGATGGTCCCGGGTTTCTATACCCAATCAACGCCTTCCCACCTCGCAGCCCTTCATCATTACCGGGTCTGTGAATTTGGAGGTGATCAATGTACAAAGAGTCCATCCGTCGTGGACAAATCTGCTCATAATTTTAGTCAAAGTTTAATATCTGGAGTTGTGGAAAAGTTGAGGGAATACTCGGACAAGTGCCATGCGGATTTATCCAAGCTCATCATGACGTGAAACGAATCAGCGAAAAAATGAAGATAAGAAGCACAATTAGCCATTTTATGTTGCTAGCCAAAATAGTTCAGTGGTTATTATAACTTCAAATTTTAAGGACAGGGTCTCAAATCTCAAGGACCATGAATTCTTATCCATTCCTCATTTTCGATTTATGTTACATACGCCATTTAAAATGAGCGTAAAAGTATTGTTAATTTATCAATCAACACATTCAATGCCTTAGGCATTCGACTATGCCATAGATTAGCTAAAAGAAGAACGAATAATTCCAAATTTAACTTCTTAAACTTATCTAGGAAACTAAACCTAAACTTCTCAACATGACTTATACATATGAAATTAATTAGTTGATATAGAATAGCTCAATTATTTTCTTGAAGAATATTGAAATTGAAATTGTTAATAGACTTTAATAGAGTAAGAACTTGAACTACATTATACAGAATATTCGTTTGTCATCATCACGAGTCCATCTCTTGTATATGTTTCTTGTGTCCATAGACTTTGTAAACTCCATTGAGTGTTTTTAAGGACTGAATTTCTATTTAAGAAATACGTAATGTGTAGAACAAATTTCAATATTTATTTGGAATGGACTGGAATTAAATATTACTAGAAACAAATGACAATTCAATTTTTCCTCTGTGTCTGGGAATGCAAATTCATTGATTTGAGTTTGTATGACCTGCCTGAATGGGACACAATCAAATCCCTACCTTCCTTACTTAACCTCTCAACTCTCTGTACTATCTCTCTGTTCCTTCTCCGTTCCCCTCGAGATGTAACAGCCAATGTAATGTTGGATGTCTCGTTGTACTTTCCTTAATTCAAGAAAAACTTTATTGTCAATATGGTATGGAAAACAATTTTGTTATTTGCTGAAACTGGCTAACTGGCATTGGAAAGTTTGCAGGTTTGCGCTACATAAGGAGTCTCAGAATTATTACCCCAACAGCTGATCCAACAATGAAGTCGGCAGGAAGAAGGCTTCGAATCTTTATTAGTTCAGCTGGTTCTCTAATCCAGCAACCCAAGTTTATTATTAACTTTTAAGTGAGAATTGTATAAGGATCAATGCACTCGTTAGAATNCAGAATTATTACCCCAACAGCTGATCCAACAATGAAGTCGGCAGGAAGAAGGCTTCGAATCTTTATTAGTTCAGCTGGTTCTCTAATCCAGCAACCCAAGTTTATTATTAACTTTTAAGTGAGAATTGTATAAGGATCAATGCACTCGTTAGAATTAACTTGAGCTACCAGAAAAGAACAAAATATTCAGGACCCAGGAGTCTACAGCAATAAAATCAGACTCAACCGTTGTAAAATATTGTTCTAGTCGTTTATATTCTTACCGATTTTACGCAAAAATGAAAGTGTCTCCACAGCTGAGATTGAGAAGAACAATGAGACGGAAACCACGTCTTTTAGTTTTAATCTTGGGTTTTTTCATTTGCTTTGGAGTTGTCGAATTCATCAAGTTTTCCTATGAACATCATACATCATCAATAAACATCGCATTGAATAAAAGTCAATTGGACTGGCAACGTGTGGCAGGATCTGATGAAATATTTATCGTGTATTCTGCCTATTACATTCAAAATTATGAGTGAGTTATTTCAATGTTACACGTGTACTAGTATGACATTATTTTAATTTCATTGTTAGACACGACGTTGTACGGGTGATAGGTGCTACAAGGTTAAACACTTCTTCAGAACCTGTCAAATGTAATTTCTACAACCATAATATGCAACTCTACACTTCGATTGATGCTTCCGTACAAATAATGGAATGGGAAAACTGGAATTTAGAATACAGGTTGTAAATGATCTCCCTTAGTAATTAATCACTCTAATATAATTGTTAAATGGCACAGCTCCTGCTTTGTAATTTGCCCAGTGAATTTTATATGAAGATGAGTATAACATGAATAGTAAGCCTCAATATGTGTCTATTGTGGCTGCTAAAACAGCGCATCTCACTCGTAAGAAGGTCTCGAGCATTGATTTGTCTTCCAAATTTCATTAACCGACTAATTCTTTGTCATAGTCGCTTCTGCAAACATTCTCTCAATACAAAATCCAGAAGACAAACAGGCATCATGGGTCGAATTTTCTGTCTGCGTCCTGCCACTATTCGAATACAACAAAATTTTACCGTTTCTAGAGTGGATGGTATTTCATGAGCTGATGGGCGTCGAGCGCTTTACATTTTATAATCAGACCATTGGCCCTGGGGTTAGCTGTGCCATGAAAGAGGTCTTTGGCGACAAAGTGACAGTTCTCCCATGGGCTGGCCTTCCCCCAGAATTTATACCAGAGGAGTCTATTAGAGGTCCAGCCCTTTTTGCATCCTTAAACGATTGTGTATATCGCCACAAAGGTTCTACCGAATATTTACTCATCGTGGATGTTGACGAAATGATTGTGCCAAGGAACGGTGCACA
Organism: Thalassaphorura encarpata; assembly: GCA_009869925.1. NCBI lineage: Eukaryota > Metazoa > Arthropoda > Collembola > Poduromorpha > Onychiuridae > Thalassaphorura > Thalassaphorura encarpata. The sequence goes on from WJEZ01001951.1 coordinate 14,954, forward strand.
GAATTACAAACAAATGATTCAAGAATTGTATTTACGCAGCATTTTACGTGAGGGAAGACAAACAGGGGCGTTCTTTTTTCAAAACGCATTCTTTTTTCGCCAATGGCCTGATGAC